>JARCZZ010019541.1:0-22472 GCA_030323915.1 Brotogeris chrysoptera | reverse complement strand
GGACAATGGGGAGCAAGAGTCAGAACTGAGTGATTTTTCCCTTTTCTTTCCTTGAAAGGAGGGAAGACAAAAGAAAAGTTCCTGAGAATAGTAAATGAGCAGGTGTTTACCAGATCCTTGCTGTTCTCTTTCCCCATTCACAAATTCCACCTGAGATGCAAAACTTTTCCTCAACACTTCAGAAAGTGAACCTCCACTGAAGGTGGATTTGCCATAAAATCCTTGAATTTACCAGGCATATCATCTATGCTTCACAGCTTACATCTCCTGCAAGCAGTTGTTACAATTACATCCTTCTACTCAGGTTCAGTTATGCAAAAAATTCGTTCTGATGAGGAATTGATTTTTAAAGCCATAAGCAGCTTGCATAAACACAAACATGCATAAGCACAAAGACAGACTGCCAGACACAGAGAGGAGTCACATTTACTCAGCATTTCCACAATATCAAGCAGTATGATCATGAAATTAGATAGCCTGTAATGGAATGAAAGTAGTATTGTTTGTTCCGTTAAATAGTCCTCAGTCCTACTGAAAATAAGAATTGGTCTGTAAACTGACTATTTAGGTTATTATTAGACTGTATGGGACTAAAACCTTAATTCTGAAATTCATGCAGAGCCAGCAGCAGCATTCCATATGCGTGCATTTGTCTGCTCACTGACAACTCTCTGTAAAGAGCAGGGCTTTTTCTTCAGAGCTGCTTAAAAAAACAGAAACAAAAAACAACTAACCAACCAAAAAAATTACCAACAACACAAAAAAATCCACAAAAATCCAACTTCCTTTTTATAGAAAAAAATTACATATTTCTAGTCCCTTGCTTGCTTAGAAGGCAGCTTTAAAGAAAACTCCACAAACCACTCATACTGCTACACCTGCCATTACATAGAGATTAAATAGTGACAGTAGGTAGAAGTAGGTAGCTGTTTTTCAGGGGGGATGGGAGGAAAGTGGGAAAATAAATTCAAACCCTGGGTTATTTGGAGATCCTATGTTCAAATGTCAGGAATCGGACACCCTAAACCTTTTCTCTTTTAAAAAAAAAAAAAAAAAGTAAAACCCACATGAACATACACTCTGTAAAACAGCACTGAAAATATTTAAATTCTGGCAGCCTTTCCAGAGCTCTCTTGTACTATTGTATCAAGTAAATCTTCCTCACAACAAAGTTCAAAGCCTGATTCTCATTTGAGTTCATGTCCATACTTATAGGTCCCACAGGCAGAGCTACAGAGTAAGAAATTTCACCAAAGGAAAGAAAAAACATTGTGGCAAAATCATTCTGTGACCAGTTCTTACCTTGAGAAATCTGTGACTGTAATACTGACAATATGTTTTAACTCAAGATAATTAAACATTGAAAGTATACTTACAAATAAAACAAACAAACAAACAAACAAAAACAACAAAAAAAAACCCATGTTAATGTTGCCCAATTTAACATCCAGTACAGCTGCCTGGTGTTCATCTAGATAATTTGGACCCGTTGGCTACTTCAAAGTAAAATGCATACATACGTGTGTATATATATATTATATATATATAAAAACATTATTTTAAAGTAGAAACTATAATTTTGCTAAGAACAGAGCAGTTGCTGCAATCCTTGCACCCACCTACAGAATTTTTCTAATTGCTGCCTAGTGAAAACATTGCATTTCAGAATGGGACAGGTATTACCTAATAAACCACAACTATATCCCATGGAGGAAGGAAGGGGCTATCAAATTTTTGAGTACTCAGATCCCTCTTAAAGTACAGTATTTAAAATATTATTCTGCAGAGACTTTCTTTAGCTCTGGGTAGAAGCCGGTATTTTAAAGCCATGCCTACAGTACATCAGTGAGCTAAAGCACAAGTAGTACCAGCAGCAATAATCTCTGAGAAGAACAGATGGCTCTTATAGTTACTGTAATACTAACAAGCGCACAGGTTTAACTCTGTTGTGCAAGTCAATAAAATAATACTTACTTCTTTTAAGCTTAAGAGGTACTACACAACTTTTTCTTGTTTGTTTGCTTTTTTTTTTTCACTGCTCAATTCACCATTCACTCCAGGTGAGAGGAGTTTCAGCTGACTTGCAAGACAACTGCACACAAACTACAGCTCAAAAATGAAAGGTTTTTTGTTTGAGAAGCTGCAAAATACACAGAAAGACCGACACACCCCACCACCACCCATACTATATAGTTTATAGTGCTGTATACATATCATCAGCAATGAGTAACTTTCCACTGTCAACTGGATTATGTTGGAATTCAAATGAAAACCACGAGGAAATCAGTAGAAAAAAACAAAATTAAATCTTTTCATAAGACCAGCAGTGGGTTTTCTGCTGTGACGACAAATTAGGAGAGCAGGATTTTACTCACTAAATCACCATATTCCCAGCTCAGCAGACAATAGATCTTCAGGTTGTATGCTCCCTACTGCATTTTGTTTAAGTCAGAAAAAGAAAACAGACTTAACAAAGGTATTTTTCATTTGTTTGAAGGCAACTTTTGGCTCTTCTGGCCTCAGGAAAGTACTACCCAAGGCAATTCAGATTCATAGGAAAGAGATGATGCTGACATGTGTTTACTATAGACAGAGAAAAAAAATCACTGAGGAAAGAAAATAAAAGCAGTATTTTCCTTCATATTACACCTACTTTCAGAAGCAATGTATCACTGTAACTGAGCTCCAACTTGAGCTACAAATACTGCTTTATTTTTCACAAGAATTTTCAACTTGAATCCAGTAGACTGAAATGCTAGATTTGCCCCTTCTTCTCTTACTACCATTCTGTCACTCTTGCCAGCTCTGCGGTTGCCCACTCATATTCCATTAAAAAAGAAGTTTAAAACTTCAGACTCCAATTGCAGCAATTCCCTTCTGCTGCCACTCCTCTTTCCCACAAAGAAATCTACTTTTCTGAGCAATACTGAAAGGAGGCAATGTGCCAGAGCATAACTGAGCCTCCTGTCAGGCTTCTGAGTCCTCCCACCCAACTTAGGTCACAGAAATCTATTCACAACCTTATAAACAGCTTTGCTCTCCTGAAAAAAAAAAAAAGTAAAGAAAATAAAAGGAGTTTTTTTCAGGGTTTTCACAGTTTTATCATCTTCAGCAGAGCAGGGAAAAGAGAAAAACAAAAGGTACAGCCTTGGTTGCAGCACCTCAAGAGCATCAGATGCCCCCTGAACCCTGTGCTCACTAACACACTTCACACCAAGCAAGCACCCTCGAGGCCAGCAGCCTGCCCAGGGCTTCCCTGCACTACTGCTGCGGGACAAGGCAAAAGGAGGAAGGGAAGAAAGACAGGCAGAAAGGGGAGGGGAAAAAAAGAAGGAAAGAAAAAGGACAAAGGGGAGAAGAAAAGGAATGAAAGGGAAGAGAGAGTAAAGAAAACAAGAGAAAGATGAGAAGCAAAAAACAAAGGCGAGGAGAGAGAAAATTAAAAATAAAAAAAAAAAAAAAAAGGAAAGGGAGAAAAAAAGGAAAATGGAGAAGAGGGGAAAGAAATGGAAGAGAAGGAGAGAGAGGAAAAGAGGGAGACAGAGAATGGGGCAGACGGAAGGCGGGAATAAACAGAGAAAGAGGAAGGGAAATGTAAGAGGCGAAAGGAAGAAAGAGGGAACGGAGAGAAAGAGCGGAAGAAAGTAACGAGGAGCAGAAAGAAGCGGAGAGGCTCAGCAGCTGCGTCTCCGCAGCCCTCCAGGGCAGCACCTGCCCGGCCACCCCGCCGCTCCCGAAGGAGAGCTCCGCAGGTCAGGGAACTCTTCCCCCGGGAATAGCGATGCTCGCAGTCTGGCCCGAGCCCTCGCCCGCTCCCGGCCCTTCCGCAGCACCCACCTGCGAGGCCGCTCCCGCTCTGTGGCGGCTCGGCGCGCCTGGCTGTACAGCGCTGTGCCCAGTGTCTAGGGCGGGCGGCGAACCCAGGCAGCGCGGAGCTCCAGGACCCCCTCTCGCGCGGACTGGCGCTGAGCTCCGACCCGGCTCCCACCTCCTCCCGCCCCTCCCACCGGCCTAGCCTGGCCCGGCCGTGCTTCGCCTCACTCTCCCCCACCGCCCTCTCCCCGCGGCGGTACCGGAGTGCCCCACCCACACACACACACACTTTGGGAGCTGCTCTCGTTTAAATTTCTAAAAAATGACTGTTACTTTCTTAAAGCTTCCTCGGTGGTGCCGGTGATGGTGAAAACCTCGCAGGAAAGAGTGGGGGCAGCAACTCTGCGGCTCATGGCGACAAAAAGCTTCCTCACGGCTCCCCAGGTCGTCCCGGCCAGTCAGAAGGAGGCAGCAGCATCCTCAGGGCATGGTCCAAACTACCGATAAGCCCATCGTGCGGTGTGCCTCCCAGGGGGTCGGGAAGAGCGGAGAACGGGCTCGGTTTGGTTGTGGCGGTGGTGCATTTGTGAGCCGGCCCGCGGCGGAGCAGGAGCTCCCGTAGACGGTGGTTTGCAACCTCACGCCGGCACCGCCGGGCAGCCAGAAACTCGGCTTCTGCAGACAGATGCGTTTGAAATGGGTCAGTGGGTGGAAAAACTGAGAGGCGGTAGAGCAGGGTGGGGAGGGAGCAGATCTGGCTGTAAACCGGGGTACGAAACTCGGAGTGGTGTAAAGAAAAGTGTGTCTAGGCAGAGTCTGGGGAAGATCTGAATTTGTCCCATCAAATGTCTGCTCGACGATAAACTTACTCGGTAGGGTTTGGGGAGCTGTGAAACGTGAAGGTGGAGCTCAGGGGCATGCAGATTCTTAATATGTTATCAGAGTACTTGAAAATAACTGAGAAATTCCAAGGAAATTGGAAGTTCAAAGAAAGCATCTTCCTCATTAGCAACACCCAAGTGCTGTAGCCTGCAGCAGCTTCAACAGAGCTCGCAGCATAAATTCCTCAAGAATCCCTGCAAATCAGCATTATATAGAGTGCACTATAGTTTGACAGATCAAGGCATGACTGAAGGACCCTGCTGTCCTTTCCTCATTCCAGTTGTGAGCTCCCACTGGACTTTTCACATCTGCACAGTAAAGCTGGATCAAGGGGCTGAAAGCTAAGAAGAAAATGAGGTCTGGTTTCAAGGCTGTCATTGGGTGACACTGCCAAGAGAAGGGAAAACTGCCTCTGCATGTCAGCACTTGGATCAGACAGGTTAGTTTGAAAGCAGACTGCAAGATCTCAAATCCGCATTGTCACTTTATCAAGAAGGTTTTCTTTGTAGATGGACCTTATCAGTAGGCAGAGAAGTAGCTTGTATCTGCATGCTAACAGCTGGGAAGAAAAGAGGTTTTTTTTTTCTAGTGTGTCTGTTATTTGTAGGGCTGAACCATAGCATGGAGCACTGTACTAAAAAGACTTTTCCTCTATAAACCCTGTAGAGGTTGGTAACATAAGTTTCCAACAGGAGTGAGAAATTTGGGATCAGGGAGCAAGATTTCCCATTTGTTTTTCCCAATTGCAGCCAATGACGGTGTTGTGTTGGTCTTGCATGCAAATTAGAACAGTAAGTCACAGGTAGCATGGATTTAAGTGTTTGTTGTCTTGCTAAACCATCTGCAAGGCATCACAGTATTGTCATTGAAGTATGAGAAGTAGTAACAGTAGAGCTGAGCACCAAGTGTTCTTAAAAGAGAGTTGGGTAAGCTGTGTGAGCAGATGTTTTATTTCACTGGTTTTCATTCCCGCCTGCCTTAATTACACAGCTAGAGATGCAAAGAAGTGTGTTGGATCAAAACAAGCAAAACACCTGAGTTTTGATGTATATTCCTGAAGTAACAGAAAGCATGCTCTAACAACAACTTCCCATGGAGAGGAACATAAAGAAGAGGGGAAAAAAAATGTAAAAACCATTAAAGTCATTACTGAAAGTAGTTATTTTGGGTAGATAGCTGAAATTCAGAAGTCTGTTATTCTCTATCTTTTGAACAGGTAGAAAGCTAAGTTCTTTGTAGATTGATGAGAGAGGTCGTGATCTTTGGCTGACCATGCTGGCAAAGACACATGGTTTGTTTTTGTAGTTGCGGTAAGACCAACAATCCAGTGAGAATGAGGTATAGAGAAAACATGACTGAGAAAGTTTCGAGAACAGTTTTCTGTGCATAGTTAAACATACATAGTTATGGTTCAGGAGAACTAAATTACATTTACAGCTTAAATACATTTTCACTAGGACATCTGTGTCATAGGTATGCTTGCTCTAAATTGATACTAGTATCTCTTTTGTCAATTTACAGCTGCCTCCAGGCTTTTAGGCTATTTCTGGGAGAACATAAAGAATATAAACATTATAAAAGACCTTCATACTTTAATGCTCTGTCAGAAGTTTATGCTGCAAAGTTTATAAACCTAATGCTTACCGATCATTCTTCCATATCTTCTCAGTTTTACTGGTTTAAGGCAGTAAAAATTTCCTTGTTATGAAAAGCCAGATAGTGATTTAGCATATTGTAATGTTAAAGGCTTCTCTGCTAAACTTTTTGAAAGATCACTTGTCTGGGTTTTTGTTTCTAATAAGTGTAACCCCAATATTTGTTTCTTGAGATAGTTCAGATCTGACATTGGGAAGATGCTACATGCAAACACCTAACCTGAGGTAAACAAAGGATCCTAATCAGACTCCGAATTCTATTAACTCTTGAAGTTTTCTTAAAATGGAGACTGTGCCCTTTCTACATCATCCTTCTCCAAGCAAAGAGTTGCTACAATACAGAAATTTGTATTATCTTTTCTTTAAACATCTCTAGTAACATTTCCCTTTGCTGTAAAATTCATGAAACACAGTGTTCTTGCCCAGATTCCCCATTGCTTGCTTTCTGCCTGAGTAGGGAAAAAATAATTCTAACCTTCAATTTGCAGATGAACTCTTGAAAGCTGAGCCTTGGCATAAATCAGAGGGGGGTGTCAGAAATGCAAACACTGTGTGTGGAAAGAAAAACAGGCCTCAAGAAGATGATCACAGCTTCAAAAACCACTTTAGTGCAAAATGTTGTCTGACAGAAGGAAGACGCCTCACTCTAAGAAAATATATCTGAAGCACACTATAGCATACTTCTCTTTGGAACAAAGTGTCTTCTGATATGGGTGAGTATTCATTTGTGGAGTTGAACATGGCTTATGCCCAAAGTTAATAAAGGAGGGTCATATTTTCTTCCTCAGGATATGTGTAGTAAATACTAGAAGTACTCTTTCATTGTACCAGTTCTGTGTTTACACGAAATTGTTGTAGTTTTTGGGAGGCAAATTCTTCAGAAAAGTTTAAAATAAGTTTAATATGAATAAACCGTGTCAGTACTGCATGAGCTATATCACCTGTGACAAACTTCCTTCAAGATGCTACCAGTTAGTTCTAATTACAGAATCAAAAATAAAGGTGGAGCAGATTGCAAGTGTGAGTTGCCAAAATTAGCTGTAAAACGTACACTAGGAAATTAAGAACCTCCTGTGCTACTATGCTGGCTTTGACTTTGGCTTGCTGCCGGATGCCTACCCAAAGGTCTCTTTCTCTGCCTCGTCAACAGGATACAGGGAGAAGACAAGATGGAAAAGCTCATGGGTCAGAATAAAGACAGATTGCTTACCAATTGCAATCATGGTCAGAATAGACTCAACTGCAGATTAAAAATAGCATGAAATGGTGAGAAACAAGGATAAAACTAAAACTACTTTTCCCCTAAACCTTCTGACTTCTTCCTAGGGTCAATTTCATTCCTTAATTTCTGACTCTTTTACCTCTTTGCCTGTGATTGGTGCAGGCAGATGAGGACTGAGGTGTTAACAGCTCCTCCCTGCCATTCCATCCTGTTCACATCTGGAACACTTTCTCCCCGCTCTTTCTTCACTGACCTTGGTGTTTCTGCAGGGCTGCTTCTCCTATGTTTTTCTCACTCCTCTCTCTCATAGCTGCCATGCGTCATATTTTATCATTTCTAAAACATGTTATCTGAGAGGTGCCACTAGTGTCACTGATGAGCTCAGCTTTTGCCAGGATTGGGTTCATCTTGGAGTCATCTGGAAGCAGCTGTATCCAGCATGAGGCATCCCCTGTCCTCTTCTTGCAAAGGCACGTGTGTGTGTCACCTCCCCCCTTCTCCCCTGCCCTTAACCATAATAAGAATCAGTCAAGTTCCTCCTAAGACACTAAAAAATTAGACAAACTTCAACCTTTAAAACTTTTCCAAATTTTATCTATGAAAAGTATCAATTGCCTTAGACAGTCCCCTCTTCCAAAGTAAAAATAAAGCAATACCATTATTATATATATAAATATAAACACATATATACCTGCAAACATAGATGAGTATATATACACAAGGAATTCTAGACTAATGTTTGGGCTGGTTTCAATTCTTCTCTACACTTTAGAAACATTTCATGAATTTCAGAGCCTGGTCTCACAGTTGCTTTAAGTGCAGGCTTCTGGCAGGATTGCAGGCTCTCTATCTGCAATGCTCTGCTCAAGCCCTTCCTTTGACTTCCCATCATCTATTGACTATTTCATAGCCCAGCTTTTCCACTCAAGTTTGTTTCTCTTTCCTCCCTTTGTTGAACATAGTCTGTTGTTACAGCTGTGTGGTAGGTTGACCCTAGCTGGATGCCAAGTGCCCACCAAAGCTTCCCTCCTCAACTGGACAGGGGAGAGAAAAAAGTAACAAAAAGCTAAGGTCAGGAAGAGATCATTCACTAATTGCCTTCACAGACAAAATAGGCTGACTCAGGAAATCAGTTTAATTTATTACCAGTCAAATCAGAGTAGGCTAATGAGAAATAAAACCTTCCCCCAACCCATCCCTTCTTCCCCGGCTCTACTTTACTCCCAATTTTCTCTACCTCCTCTCCCCAGCAGGGCAAGGGGATGGGAAATGGGGGTTTCAATCAGTTCATCACGTTTCTGCTGTTCCTTCCTCCTCAGGGGGGACTCCTCACACTCTTCCCCTGCTCCAGCGTGGGTCCCTCACTGGGTCACAAGTCCTGTCACCAAACCTGCTCCAGTGTGGGCTCCTCTCCCCATGAGTCTACAAGTCCTGCCAGGAGCCTGCTCCAGCAGTACATGGGGTCGCAGCATCCCTAAGGAATCTCCCTGCTCCAGTGTGATGTCTTTTATGGGCTGCAGGTGAGTATCTGCCCCATGGAGCTCCAAGGGTTCCAGGGGCACAGCCTGCCTCACCATGGGCTTCACCACAGGTTTCACCAGGGGTTGCGAGGGAATCTCTGTTTCTGTGCATGAAGCAACTCCTCCACTTCCTTTTTCGCTGACCTTGGCGTCTGCAGAGCTGTTTCTGTCACACGTTCTTACTCCTCTCTCTCCCAATGCAACTGGAAGAGTTGCTGCTGTGCAGCAACCTTTTCTCCTTGCTAAATATGCTATCTCAGAACCACTACCATCATTGCTGGCACTCATGGGCTCCGCCTTGGCCAGCAGTGTGTCCATCTTGGAGCCGTCTGGCATCGGCTCACATGGAGAAAACTTCTGGCATTTCCTCATAAGAAGCCACCCCTGTACCCTGACTACCAAAATCTTGCCATGCAAACCCAATACAAGCTGTGAGGAATAATTCTACAAGAATCTGCTTTGTAGTCTGTAGTATTCATGTTTTGCTGGATAAACATCTATTTCCATTAGAAATTGTTAAACTCATGTGATCCTATGTCACATGAGCAGCATCTCTGATTTAGTTATAATATTTTTACAATAACAATATTTTGCCATTAACTGCCATTAGCTGCTTCATAAACTGGTAGTCGGGTGCTTAGCCTATTTGCATTTTGTTGGTATAACATATATAGCTAGTATGATTTTATGCTATGTTGTCTGGTACTGCTATGTGTAGGTAAAGGTTAAAAAGAATTCAGTATCAACACTTTTTTCCCAGCATATCTGAACAAATCAATGCCGTCTTAGAACTATGAACCTAAAGTTGCTTTAGATGTTGTATGTACAGCATTCATCTTTTGTCTTTACTTCGTTCCTTCTTTATCACATCAAGCTTCCAACATCTACTCGCAATTTCCCTACATTACATTCTTTATGACATTTTGTCTGATTTCTGTAAAACTGGCAGTACTTCTGGTTTTTCTGATTTTTTTCCATTTAATTTTTCATCGCACATTATCTGTTATTGTGGGTTCCTTTTTTATAGCAGGGTTGCTCTGTTAGCTGGGATCAGCTGAAATTTTTTCAAGCAGTAAGCTGTTTTTAACCAAAATTTGCTCAGCTGGAAACAGAATGTCCTGCTCTGTCCTTCTGGGCAGCCAGTCTCTCTGTACAACACCTCCATAGAAGTACCCTATATGTGATACCTGAGAAACTGCAGAAGTATGAGATCTGAAAGCATACATTTTTCCGTGCTCCCATGGGAGTTCTTTTCTTTTATGTCAGCTACGAATAAAATTTATAAACTGATATTTTCTATTGCTAGACTAGATGCTCCATTCCCAAAGGGAATTGTAATCTGTGTATTTCCAAGTGTTGGGAATTGTTAGGGTAAATAGCCTTGCTTAGCACTTAAAACTGCAGTACTTGAAGCCTTACTCCAGAAAAACTGTCCAAAGGTAAACTTTTGGATAAAGCTAATATTGCAAGCACAAGAATAGCTGAAACCTTGAAACCTGCAGAAACAAGCAGAATTAAGAAGATAAAGACCAAGAAAACAATTCTGAGAAAACGTGCTAACTTCAGAAGACCAGCCCAGAAACCAAGAAAAATAGTAAGAAATCAACACACTACTGACCAGAATGAAGTGATTGGACGTGGGCATTCAGTAATGGGTGGTACATGCCAGGAAATCTATCTGTAAGGGTATAATTGGGATGCATGGTCTACAATAGGGCTTCTCCTTTGAGGCACCCAACTTGAGCTGCTTTGCATGTTAAACAAATAAACTACTGATTTACCTATCAGATTTCCAACTTGTCTGCTTCAAGGAGGAACCTAGGGCCAAGCCCTGCTGAGGTGGCATTCACGTAATTCTTAACATGGACTAGGTGGTGGCTGCATAATTCCTGTAGCACAAGATTACCCTTAACTTGTATATTTAGTACACATAGATCTATTATAAGAGTTGCCCCTTGGTGTATGATCTAATTATCTCCTGTTTGTGATTTTACTGTAAACTAGACCTCACATAATCATATGCACATTAC
Source organism: Brotogeris chrysoptera (assembly GCA_030323915.1). NCBI lineage: Eukaryota > Metazoa > Chordata > Aves > Psittaciformes > Psittacidae > Brotogeris > Brotogeris chrysoptera. The sequence continues at coordinate 11,350 of JARCZZ010019541.1, read as the reverse complement.
CATAAACCACAACGGGTTTATTCATATTAGTAGGTACAACTGACTGTTGAGCAGTTCCTGGAACCAATACTACTGTACTGTAGAGTAAGAGTGTACTTTCATTTTTATTAGGAATTTCATCTTTGTCTAGAGGCTTTTGCTTAATCTCTTGGAAATGTAGCAGTTTCATCAAAATAAGGGATACCACTACAGCATGTATTTTTTTTGTACACTTTATACACCCTTTTACAGTACCCTTTCCAAACCCATCCTATTGACTTCCCCCCCTCCCCCCCCCCCGATTTAAGTTTCCAAATCTGTCTTGTTTCTTTGTGTTCCCAACAGTTAGTGGTTTGGTCATGTAGTCCATTATTGTTCTGCCCTGGAGGGTAAATGTGGGGTCCTAATTACAGCCTAGTCAATTTGCATTCTGCAATTTGCCTTTTTTTTTTATTCTATGTTTAAATATGGGTTACATGTAAACATTTTGTTTAGGTTTGAGTGTCTCATGTCTGTCATGGATAGATGCTGATCAGGGGTTCCCTAACACTTTAGAACTGCTTATAAAATTGAGATCTCTTGTAAGAACTTCATAAGCTTCCTTTTCATACCTGATCCCTTTTAACCTTCATACTTTCTAGGTCAAGAATACTTGCCACCTTTCTAAGTACCTTTCTTAGTACCTTTCTGATATTTTCCATTACTGGACTAGGTGCTCCATTCCTTAAGGGAATTGTAATCTGTGTATTTCCAACTGTTGATACAGTCTGATAAATGTATAGTTTCAGTTCTGTATCAATTATTAAAGGAATCTCTAATACCCAGAACAAAACCACTTTCTTCTTGTGTTTGTTTTCAGCAGCTCTGTTGAGCCTTCCTGAGGGACAGAATTCCTTCAGGATCTCTTTGCAACTTTTTCCATTGGTCTTTCTTTTCCTAAGCCCAGTCTTATCATGTGTTGTTCACACCACCTGGGTCGGGTGTTTTGTGCAGAGGTAAATACAAAAACCACCAACCAACCAGAAAAGCGGGAAGCATTTATGTCTTGATGATGAGTTACAAGTAAGAAGCTTGCAAGAAAGAAAGGGTTTAATTTCTTGCTTTCAGTAGTAAGTTGTCAAGGGCAGTTCTGTTATCTTAAAAGGTTTTCAGTCCTCAGAAGAATGAAACACCACACCTTTTTCCCCTTTTTCCTTGAGAGAATTCCAGAGTTATCTTACACCACTGGTAACCTCTTGAAATGGTGAAACAACTCCGTATAAGGAAGATATCTGTAAAAATAAATACATAAATACACAAAGATACAAACAAGCCTGACTGATCTTGAGCATAAGTTCAGATATTTACACTAAAATGTAAAAAGATTCGGTAGAGGAAATTATTTTAAATAAATATTCTGGCATGGTTTTTGTGTCCTGGCTTGCTGGACATGCATAAAAGTCGTATCTGTAGCTCTGCTAGGAAGTAGGATTGTTACCACCCTGGAATAAAAACAAATTTCCTTCAAGATCCATACATAAAGATTTAAACTGCATCATCAGAAAGACTCATTGTCCTGCACAAAGGCTTCTTGGCTCAAATATCTTATTTAATCCATCTATTTGACCTTCTATTTACTCTTAATGTTGTTTGATCTGTCAGTTGACTGCTCTCTGTACCTTAGGATGGTGTTCACCAAGAAGTGTTTAAACCAGTGCTGGAAGTCAATGCACATGGTTTTGATTTACTGAGAAATCATCCAATAATCTAAGACAGTACCTTCTTCCTCATGTTGTCCAAAGTGATGAACATAGAATCATAGAATAGTTAGGGTTGGAAAGGACCTTAAGATCATCTAGTTCCAACCCCCCTGCCATGGGCAGGGACACCTCACACTAAACTATGCCACCCAAGGCTCTGTCCAACCTGGCCTTGAACACTGCCAGAGATGGAGCATTCACATGAATGTCATAAGCAAGTTTGATGCTAAAAATCTTTATTCTAACAGACAGCAACAAGTTGTAGCAATACAAATTGATACAGCAGGGAAAATCACTGAAGATCACTGTTTTTTCAATAATCTGATGTGAAAAAGCCATTGTGTGAGAAAACTTGTAAGCTGGTATTTTCTAGGACCAAGACAGAAAAGGAATGAGAAATAAACAGACGTTATCTCACTGTGAAAAACTGCACTTAAGCAAATACAAAGAAGCCTTTCTAATAATGCAGTTTGAAGCTGTACAAAATTCAGGAAGAAAGAGTACATGTATAGATTTTTCTATAGTTTCTGAATTAAATAAAGAACGCAACTTTTTTCCTGTTTCTTCTCTCTGTTATACATGCATGACAATAGCTGTATTGAAAGCAAAGTCAAGAAGAAAAAAAAAAATCTTCATTCCTACCACAGCAAATCTTTACATTGCACGTTCTGCTTGTGAAGAGGTGCAAGATGAAGTGGTAGATGTTACGCATATCCAGTTAATGTTGAATATGCTGAGGCTCCGCTAACGAAGAAACAACACGTTAGAGAACCTTTAATGTATTAGACATGATTCTTCAGAAACTAGTTCAGAACTGAAAGTTGCTTGAATTAAAATCATTATATGTATATAATGCCAATTAAAGTACAGGATATAATCACCTTAAATTTTAAATTTCTGAATAACTGACTTTTTTACTGATTTAGAATTTACAATAATCCATATTACTGGCAAGCATATACATGGACAACTAGCAAACGCAGGTAAACTGGTGGGGTTTCATTACATTGTGAAGAAGTAAAGTATAGACTGAGGTTCTCCTGCAATTTATTTTTATTTAAACAATTATAATTCAATTTACATTAAAGAAATTTACTGAGTATTTAAACTGAGGTATCTGAAATCAGAATTTGGCTTGATGTTTAAGCAACTATTAGATTAAGGTGGTAAGGATATTCATTGGCCAGATTTTTTTTATTTTTTAATTATTTGAAGTTCTAATATTTACTGAGAGATGGTCATAAATGCTTTGAGATCCTTCAAGTGTTCTTCAGCAAGGAAGACTGCTGTGAATCTGTGCTCACAATCTGACATATTTTATGAATTTATCAAAAACTATAGACAGGGAACCTCTCTGATATGATATGTTTAGTAGAAGTACCTGTCAGAAAGCAGAGGATAAATTTAAATAATTGTCTAAATCAGTGATATTTTAAGTGCTGAAATGGAAATTCTCTTTGTTTAAATGTAGTGTTGACATTCATTCAAAAACTAGCCAACTGGCATAAACAAGTTCATACCAACTTGGCAGTATTTTTGAGTACTCAGGTAAACAATTGTCTTTTGTTGCCTTTTCTCCATTAATTCACTAATCTTGGAAAAAGCCTATAAGAAAACTCTATAAGAAAAGCCCTTGGAAAAAGTCTATAAGAAAACTACAATAAATGGAGATGGAGAAATTGATTAAATTCCTACACAGAAAGGTCAGAACAGAGGTACTGATCTTCCTTGAATTTCCAGGTTCAGCTGTGTATATTTTCCACCTGGCTGCAGTGAGACTGAATGGAAGATACCAAGTGTTGTTCTGACTGAGAAAAACTTGCACAAGGGAGTGCTCTGACTGAATTAGTTGAGGCCACAAAATGTGAGTATGAACCTTACCTATGCAAAGTCTCAGCTGAATGTGGTAATGAATAAGGTCATGGGCTTATGTATTAATGAAATGAAACTAGGTATAGTGATACCAACCAGCCCATGAAATCAGATTTGTTCCTTATCTATGAGCATTGTCAGATTGTTTGCTTGTTTGCTTCTTCAATTCTAAATGTGACCTTTTAGAGGATTATGAGTTGCCTGTTGAAGGGCTATGTGGAGAATGAGGCGTTTGGAATAGAGCAGTGCAGTAAACCAAAAGGCTAAAAAAAGCTAGTAACTGCATTTGGTGGTGGATGTGTTTTTGCACAGCTTCCTCTGAAAGATTTTTCAGAATATATCGCATTTCTGAGCCAGCTGGTATTAGGTTCCTCCAAAAGGCAACAGGTTCAGAAACTTACATTCTAGAGGTCTACTACAGAACTACAATTAACAGTCCTACTCTGGGCAGTAAAAATGTATTAGATGTTTAGCTTGAAAGCAGATGTGTAGCTCAAAATAGAAGTTTTAAAGATTCTTTTCTAGGGATTGATTTCTGCTTAAAAGAAGAAGTTTGCTCATGTTTATTTTTACATTCTCTAACATCAGACAAAACAGTTTGGATGCTTTTGTGCCACCTTCTATCTTACCTCTACAGACAGTTAATGACTGTTTAAGTCTCTTGTCTCATGTGAGAAAATCTCAATCTGAAAACTAAACAGACTATTTCTTCCCTTCTGCCAAAGAAGGAAGTGGAAGATTCTTCAAACCATCCCCAAATATGATGCCCTTTTTTGCACACAAGTAAATCTTTTGCAATACCTCAAAATATCTGTTCTGTGTTAGCATGTTCTGGTTGCCAAGTCTAAGAACAAAGTTGCCAAAATTCATGATGGCATGTACTAATCTCTGATTCATTTTTTAGGTAACAAAGGACTACATGAATTTTTTATTAAAGCTGATACAGCACTGATGATGGCTGTGGAAAAAAAATGAGTTTGTGCTGTTAATTAGTTCTGTAAGGCAAAGTAGACTCTACAGACTCTTCTGCTCAACCTGTTTTGCAGCATAAATTACAGGTTTCCACTGTCCTTTGCCAAGGTAAATAGTGTGGGAAAAAAAGAGCAATCCAAGTGCAGGAGGTAGTGATATTAATAATGTAGAAAAACTGGTTAGAACATCTCCATATTAACATAGCACTGAGTTAGATGGGCTGTTTTGAACCTCTGCAGCTCAGGATACCCTTTAGAAAATAAGTGGAGGAAGAAAGATCCTAAAATAATCCTGACAGTTTTTTTGGTGGGTTTTTTTTGGTTGGGTTTTTTTGTGGTTGATTGTGGGTTGTTGTTGGTTTGGGTTTTGTTGTTTTGTTGTTTTGGTTTTTTTGTCTGTGGGGGTTTTTTTTTGTTTGTTTTTTTGTGTGTGTGTGTGTGTGTGTGTGAAGGGTGGAGGGGAAAGTGACTTTTAATTATAAATCCCAATGAGCGAAACGGTCATTTTTTTAATTTCTGATGGCTGCAGCTTAACTGAGAACCGAGAAAGAAGCATGCACTGCATTCACAATGTAATTAATTTAGCAACAAACATACCAGCTGCATTATTCAGATGATGCAAGCCTTGTTACTCTTAGGGCAAGACTAGCTGACCCACAGCAGCTCTTGAAGAGCAGCTCTGTCAGACCTCACATATAGCATGTGAGTTAGCTTCCCATATTTTGTACCAGCAGTTAGTTTCCATCATCCAACAGCGAACTCACTGGAAACCAGCAGGTCTTATTTGGGGAGAAAGGCAGAGCAAGTGTCATGCAAGTGTCATCTTGTGAGACAAATTGGTGATGCAAAAGTGGATAACCCAGTTACAAAAAGCTATTTAATGCAAACTCCCAAGTAAGGATAGAACCAACTAGATGCAATGCTTGAGTCAAAGAACACATATTCTTCATTTGCAGCCCTGTGTTTGGCATCTTCCACATTATCAGATACAGCTCTTCGGCATATGCAGCACTGCCTCTTTTGCAGTGGTATTAACACAATAGGTTGTATGCTGCTGAGTAAAAAGTCAAAGAAGCTGGAGAGAAAGGAGAAAGAAAATATGGTGAAATATTCTGCACTTGAAAGAAATTGAAAGAAGTTACATAAACAAGTGAATCTAAGTTAACAGTTCAACTCTAAGTACTGCAGTAGGGCTACTTTCTTTAACATCTTAACTGATGTGGGTGATTATTAAAAAATGCACACCCTAATTGCACCATGGGTTGCAAAAAAGAGCAGGAAAAACATGGGTAGAATGACAGTTGTTTGCAGTAGCTGCTACAGGAAGAAGAAGTCCTTTATCCTTTCATATTCGCTGTCTTTTTGCAATTAGTGGCTATTAGAATTGTGCTTGATTTGATATTGGGGTAGGATATTATTTGGGAAGAAGTAAACAGAAAAAATAAAAGCCTTTTGTATATTGTTTCTAAATATTGCTTCTAATACGAATTTGCCTGTCTACGGAGAAAGAGGTAGCTCTGGAGGAAATGCAGCTTGATTTTGACCTTAATTTTTTCAATACATACATGCTTAATGGAAAGCGGTTTTATGCTTTGTCTGGTTTGTTAGAATGCTTGTGTTATGGAATCAGTATTGCTGTTGTCTGTGCTGTGCAATCACTGGAAGTAAGTAATTTTGAAGGAATTGCTTGAGGTAGGGTTACAATTTTTTTCCTGGGATGTGTCGGATGGAGTTCTGATCAACCTGGTCTAGTGGAAGGTGTCCCTGCCCATGGCAGGGGGTTGGAACTACATGGCTTGTAAAGTCCCTTCCAACCCAAACCATTCTATGATTCTATGATTCTATTCCGCTTCTCTAGTCCCAGATAAATGAGACCAGAAACTGGTATTACGTTACCTCTAGGATTCTTCTTTGTATGTGTCTTTTGTATTCATAGCTTCGGTTTGACTCTTGTCAATGGGTAGGGTAGGAGCAGCCCAGGTTTGTTGGCAAGAGTAAGTAACTGCATAGTGAGGCAACTTTCAGGAGACTGATGCAGAGTAACTCTTCTGTCCTACAGCATGGATGGGTCAGACACAGGCTGCTTGTGGGAGTATTGAGGTTTTATGTACAGCAATTGGAAGGTAGCTCAAAAAACAGGTGTGGAAATTATGGCTAACACTTTCCTTTGCTCCCTTGCACTTGTGCAAGTATTTCTTGTGGTAAGAAAGCATGGGTTGGCATGGACAAAGGTCTCTTTGCAGTGTGTCATGGTTTAACCCCAGCTGGTAACTAATAAAAGCCATGCACACAAACAAAGCAAAACAAGGAATTTGTTCACCATTTTTCATCACTAGGAAGGTGTGTGCATCTCCCACCCACAGGAAAGCAGGCTCTATCATGCATAACACTTACGTGGAAAGACAAACACCATCACTCCACATGTTCCCCCTTCCTTCTTCTTCTCCCAACTATATATAGTGAGCAGGATGCCATATGATCTGAGATATCCCTCTGGTTAGTTGGGGTTGGATGTCTCAGCTGTGAGGCTGGTGAGAAGCAGAACTCTTGCAGTTTGCAAACAATGCTCAGCAGTAGCTAAAACATCCCTGTATAATCAGCATTGTTTTCACCCCAAATCAAAAACATAGCCCAAATCAGCTACTACAAAGTAAACTAACACTATCCCAGACAAAATCAGCACACAGCAGCAAGCATGATCAATGATTAGGGCTATTTCTTCAGTGGGCATCAGGAAAAAATTATTGCTAAATGAGAAAGTGATTGCCTTATATAGATGGCAGTGCTGTCATAAATGTAGGTATGCCCTGCATGTGCTTGGGACCCACATCAAATATTGTGATGGTAGGACTATTATAAACTCCAGGTTCTTCTTAACAATGAGATGTTTTCACCAGAATCTTTCTTTTTTTTGCTCAGCCATTGCTTACTGTGTGAACAAGGCTGTAACAGCAAGCCTGAATAAATAAAGAAGAAAATAAGTAAAATATTATAACTAGCATTCCAGGGCAAACATTGTAGCTATTTCTTTCATTACCTCCTTCCTCCCTGCAATGTCAGTCAGCAGTGCAATAATTTTCATTTAATAATTTTCATCTTCTGCTCTGATAATACAGCATAGGTGAAAAAGCTTTCTCCCTTGTAGCTTGAAAATTAATGAAGCCTCTTCAGCTTTCCGTAAAGAGAATAGAGGTGAAAGCCTATGCAGGGTATTCCTGGACATAAAAAAAGCAATCTACCACAGGGGCAATATATCTCGTGTATTTTTGAGAGGCTACTGTTCTTCCCAGCACTTTTAGATACCCCAAATACAATGAAAAAACCCAGCAGAACTGGTTCAGTTTTTTATTCTTTATGTCATTATGAAATCAGTTCTTGCAGTAAAGACAAACAGATTTTACAAATTGTCTTTCTTTCTTTTATAAAGTGTTTCCAAACTTGCAAAGTATTGTAAGCATCAAATATCTGTTCTTTTTATCTCCATTTTCATTCCCAGCTAAGCTTATGCTAACAGGCTATTTTGTCTGTGAGATTTCTCTTTTCTGTAAGCACCGTTTAGCACCCTTGCCTTCTGTTCTTCCCCATGAAAAGTAAGACTTTTAAGTTCTGGTTCAGAAAATATTATGGTATGTAATTTTTTGGCTTTGCTTTCCAACTCAACAGAAAGAGAAATTACACAGATTTACCAAAACATGAAATGAAGTTATTTCTGGTTTTGTTACATTTAACAAGCTGAAAAATCCATTGCTTATCCTACTGTTTGTAGATCTCTTCAGCAATCTCAGCTCACCACCTCCTGTAAGATATTATTACTGCTTATATTCCATTTCTGCAGGAATACCGATCCAAAATAGCTTGATACTAACCTTCAAGTTGCCTAATATCTGTAAGGCATTGCACAACTCATGACAATATGGTAAACATTTCCTAACCTACTTCGTTGAAATCCCCAGACTTGTTCTTCTACATTTCACTGTGGGATTCCTGTTAGCAATCTGAATTGACTGTTGAGAAATTACAAAGTATTTTGGAACACCAACTCTCAAACATATAAGAATCTTATTTAGACATCTCCAAATATGGAAGCTGCCTGAGATAACTTGCCCTGTACTACTTTTACTTGTGCTACCAAAGCCTTTATCAGCAGGATTCTCCTGAGGATTACACCAAACCCTTAATCAGGCTGTGTTGTATCATTTTGTAGCAGATTAGAAATCTAAGTCAAAGACTTTAATTGCTTTCATATATGACAGACTGGTCACTAACACTGTGATCTGGGTCAGCTGTGGCTGGAAAAAGTATGTCAGATGCACACCTGACATTCAGATGGCCATTGTTATGATTCAGCCTAATCAAGACTAGTTAGATCAGAGTTATTTAACCTGAGACACTATTAAACTGTTTTTTGAAAATGAACGAATAAGGAGGGCTGTAAAATGCATGTAAAGGCTCTTTGAAATAAGAGAAAAAAAGTCTGGGTTCTTCAGTAGTTTTAAAAGTTAGAGAATTTTCAGCACCAACCATTAATGTTTTGCACATTGCACAATATAGTCCTGTGCAGAGACAAGCAAAAGCCAGTAAGCTGGTTGAAAACAGTGCTGTGCATTTGTCAGTAAGTCAGTTCAGCTTCAGCATGGAGAAAAGGCACTAGAAAAAGATATCGTGAATAATAAGCTCAGGGAATTTCTGAATATGTTGATAGAAGCTTTCAAAACCATCAACCCCTATACATTTATGTCATATTTCAGCAATATCTGAAGTAATCAGACAAGCTTTGTCTCTCACACATAATTTAGTAACATACCTGTGGTACTTGAAAGAATTTTCTATAATAACCCGAACCTGTTCAGTAGATAATATCAGCTATGCCTTACTATGCACACATGAATAGTATTTGTTGTTTCACTGTAATCTAACACAGTCTTGGTAGTCATCACATTGATATGCAGTTATTTCTTTTAGAAGTAAGTGGTCTTTTCAAATAGAACAAAACTTCATACTGCTCAAAACCACTTTCTGTGGTTTGCTATTCCAGATTAAAATACAGAAAAAAATACTTTCAAAACAGGTGTGTTTATTAGCCATTCTTGCAAGAGTGTTTTGTATGTATCTTTGTACTCTGATTTCATCACCTGGCTTCAGTCCACTAAAAGTAAGGTGTGCCAGAGTGTCCTTGGATCGAACTCTTGAATCAATGAGAGTTTTGTCACACTGGGAATGGAAACTTCCAAGTTGCTGGTTAACATGCTAGTAGTTTTATTACATGGCACTCTTTTCTCTGACTCACTCCTGAATTTTTCACCAAGATGGGTATTGCCACAGTTTCCACCTTGGATAGGTCAGTCCTAGAATATCTCAGTATCCAGCAGGTTATTTTTTACACGGAGAAAACAGGATATTTCTGCTCTTTTTTTAAGCCTTTTCTAGGAATGCACCCTTTTGCAGTATGGTGGCAGGAGACAGGGACTCTGGCATAGGATTGTGATTTTACACAAGTGTGCCAGGGACAACAGATAATGGTCCATGGTGAAACACACAAAGATAGAAAAGTACTGTTTGTCTGCTTTGGCTCCTCCCTGAAGAGTCTTATTTTAGCTGCTCCCTGGAAAGTCCTGCTTTGGTTCCTCCCAGGAAAGTTCAGCAGTAGAACTCCCTGGAAAAGCCCTGACCCTTGCAGAAATTTCTAGATACTGCTGGCCACTTCTTCCGAGGTAGGCTGGCCCCCTGTGTCAGAATGAGTGTGCATTATTGTCAGCACAAAAGCCTGAGCCTCATGTGATGTGGAGAAGCAGAACCTCCTATCACCCAGGTCAATGTTTCCTCCACAGGGAAGCCCACTAAAGTTCAGCCTGTCACCTCACACTGCAATAATGTTTCTTGGACCTGGCTTCCTAATTGTCATTACGTGATCTTTGGGGTTGGTAAGATAACCAAGCATCAGAAGTATCCTTTAACATATCTGTTAGTATCTCTATATTTTCCTATATTAATAAACTAGTTGTGAGTTCTCTATTTGTGTCTCATTTCTCTCACCCAGAATCCTTGAACTCTGGAACAAGTCATAAGTTTCACTAAGAAACAAGATGAACAGGCTCTGTTCTCCACTGCATTAAAGATTGGTTAGTATGATGAGCCCACAAAGCTTATATTCCATCAGGTAACCCGGCACAGGCCCTATAAACATGATATAACACATGCTCTGCTTTCTTTATTCTGGTTTCGTTGGCTATATAAATATACTAGAAAATATTGCAACACTTTTCACTTTTATCATAGCTGTAGATAAAGTAGCATAAACAGGGAACAGAAGTTTTCCCCTAGCTAAAATAGTGCCCGAGTTTCCTCGGTGCAGGTATCAACTATGAAACTGCTCTTCTCTTGGCTGACAATGCTAGCAGACACGTTTATCACTAAAATCTGATAATACTTTTGGAAGAAACAAAAGAATACCATACCTGGTATCAAGGACAGCTCAAGGTTTAGCTGGGATCACAGCAACCCATTGTGATGACTGAAAAAAATTACAAACATTACAACTATTTGACAGAATGAAATAGAAGTCATCAGTTAGACTTTCGTGAAATTACCTAACCATGTAGTTCTTAAAAAAAATACTTCCTTGACTTACTACTTCTCAAGGCCTTCTGTTACTATGACTGTAAACCTTAAGCCCAAAGCCTACCGCTGCTGAAAAAGACACTACATGCCATCGTGGGGATATCACAAGAACGTCAACATTGTTTCCGAAAAGATGCAGTCTTTATTTAAAAAAAAAAAAAAAAAAAGGGG
>JARCZZ010019540.1:0-25001 GCA_030323915.1 Brotogeris chrysoptera | reverse complement strand
AGGCCCCCTTCAGATACTGGAAGGCTGCTATGAGGTCTCCACACAGCCTTCTCTTCTCCAGGCTGAACAGCCCCAATTTTCTCAGCCTATCTTCATACGAGAGGTGCTCCAGTCCCCTGATCATCCTCGTGGCCCTCCTCTGGACTTGTTTCAACAGCTCCATGTCCTTCTTACGTTGAGGACACCAGAACTGTACACAATACTCCAAGTGGGGTCTCACAGGAGCACTTCAGATACCTTATCGCCTATCATTTTCAATAACATTGTATATTAAAAGAGGAAAATATTGCTAGCCTTTTCTGTCTGCAGCACAGCCTGCATCTCAACACTTGGCCATCTGCAAGGCTGCTCCTAGTCACATCTCTGTAAGGCACATAGTGCAAGCAAATACCCATATCGGCTGAGGGCCATAAGAAGCTGCCATGATCTAGGCTAACGTGATGAGGAATGTATAAATTTGCCCACAGATGCCACTTTGTCAATACAAAGTGCCAGTTATTCATGGGCACTTAAAGTCGAAAAATGTTGCTCAAAGGTATATAGCCACTTCTGCAGTTTGGATTCTGCTTTTAGGAGAGCAGCATTAGAGTAAGATTTGGTTCAGCTACTTGTGTAGCTGAGAAAGATACTATCAGATGGATTTCTTGGACAAGGGGAGAAGGACCCCATCACTGGGTTAATTTATATTTTCTTTGCACAGGGTTCTCTCAAGAAGAACTTCTGTTCACTGCTTGTGTTTTGTCTGCCAGTAAATGCAGAAGAGAGGATAAGATCAGACTTTGAGCCCCTTGAACAAGTAAAGCAAATGTTATTCAAATTCCAAGGATACTATTCATGTCACCTACAAGGAGTGCCACATATGGTTATTGTAGTATTAACACAGACTTATTTTTTTGTTCTAGGCTCTCTGAAGCAATCTCCAGTTTTGTAAAGTCAGGAAAAATAAAAGACATACTATCTGCTTCTTTTCTTCGCCACAGGATTTGGTAAGTGTAAGAACATATAATAGGTTCTTTTTATCGTTCTGCGGAAGATGCCTACTATTTGGGATTCTTGACACACCTGATTCCAATTTCCCTTCTTGCTGATAGTTACAGTCACAATTATTTTCAACTACAATTTGATAATGCAATATCACATTGTGGAGTTTTGAAAGAAACCATCACGTCTCATTATATCCATTGGAAATACTTTAACACAGATAATGCTCTTCATTATGTCTTTGCCTGTAAGCCTGCTGCTTTGTCTTAGTTATCCCTGCCCCTCCACATCAAAGCACTTGTCTGCATTGCTCATTCTTGCTGAGAGTGAGGTCCTGTCATAATGCCCTGAGGTGCAATTGCATACCATAAGCTGACCACTGGTACTGGTTATCAACACTCTTTTTCACTGCCATATTTCTACTTTGCTGCACATTTTGTTGGGAAGGAGATCCCTGAACAAGCTACCTTGTTGCTTTCCTCCAGACCTTGCCCTGAAATTTGACTATGAAACCAAAAGAAAGCTTCACAACAGTTGGGCATCTGCTGTGACCATTGCCTGTCACAGTCACTGATCAATTTTATTGCTCATTATTTTCTTGTACTCACCCATCTGTCAGTCTGTCTGCATTCACTGGGTAGGCATATCTCATTTTACAGTATAAATTCACTGGAACAGAGTTTTTTAGTAGTATTCACTGTTAGGTTTCCTAAATACAACAAAAACAAAACCAGCAAGGAGTCAGAGAGGAGGCCAGCCTTAGCACGTCTCTCCTACAAACAGAAGGTTCATTGTTTCTGTAGTTCTGTTTATCACTATGACCCCGCTCACTGAAAGAGTTTGTTGTCCTACAGCAGACCTGTGTTCTCTGTATCTCAGCATGAAACTTGTCTGGAGATTTCTTTGATGAACAGAATTATTTCCTTCCAGCTCAAAGACTGCAGTATGCATTTTAACCATCAGCTTCCCCAGAAGGACCAACAATGTAATGAGGAGATCCAGAGACTGCTCCCACTCTGTGCTCCCACTAGCCATGCGAGCTAGTTCTCTCTTCATGTCTCAGTTTCGTATTTACGGAGCATAAAACCATGTTATTTGACATATTTGAAACATAAATAATAAGGATTATAAGAAGCACCAGTATGATCAGTTTTATTCTGTTCTCATCAATCTGTCTAAACTCTTGCTAAGCTGCAAATGCTACCTGATGCACTGAATCTAACCCCTTTGCTATTACCTTAATGCCTCCCACACCTATGGGTTATGTCCTTATTGCATCCTTGTATAAATCTCTTGGCATAAATATTTTATTGTATAAATAAAGCCTTTTATCAGGATAATAGCTTCTAGGTACTACCAGAACAAATGCTATTGATACTGATATGGTTTAGTGGGAGGTGTCCCTGCTCATGGCAGGGGGGTTGGAACTAGATTAAGGTCCTTTCCAACCCTAACTACTCTATGATTCTATGATACTAGTGGTACCTTCACTCTTTTGCCAAATCTGTCTTCACATTGATAGTAGGTCACTGCTGATATAGATAGGTTTAAGTTCACATACACTTGGGCTTTGTCTCAGAACTTTATCTGCCAAAAATGTACTATCACAGATCTCTGTCTGGATACACTAATATCTCTGTTTGCACTCAGGGCCTTAGTAAGCTGGTGAAACACATTTTCCCACTTGAAACCACAATGCTTGTATACAGAGTTCAAAGCACTCTTGGATTGAGTAATTTCACGTGTAAACGTTCTGTTTCAAAACTGACCTGTGCTTTTATTCATTGGACATCACTTAAATAAAAACATGGCAGAATGAGTAAAGCAATAGAAGCATGTTAAGACTAGATCTTTAGAGAAGTATCTGTTTTATATTCAGGTTCAGTGAAGATGTTATATCTCATTAACTACAACAGAACTGAGCCATTTTCTCATTACATCATTCAAGTGGAACAACACAAAAGATTTTTCAAGTTTGTCAGTTGCATTTTAGTTGTGCTTTTTAAAGTGCTTGTTAGAAAGCAAGAATTGAAACCGCATGGTGTTCTTTAAGCTTAAAAAGTGGGTTTTGATCTTAAGCTTCAAAAGAGATTTTCCCAGCAGAAAGTAGACTAGCACTTTATTTAGTACTGTTTTAGGCAGACACTGGAACACTCTATATTAATATTATTAATAATAGTACTTTCTTTTCTCATGCTACTGGTTAAACCTCTTTTAACACTGTCACTGCTGAACTAGAGATGATTTACAGGAGGCAATCAATCACCATTGTCAGTGTATACTGTACCCTGTTCCTACAAAACTAACAAATTAGCACAGACTGGCATCAACTCCCTTAAATCAGTTGCTATAAGAAGTGGCGATCTCAAAGTGAGACTTATGAACTACTAAGTATTTTGAAATAGTAGAAAGATTCTTTCAAGGCCAAATTTTTATCAGCCCCCTGCCAGCCATCCCCTATAATGAGTTTACATTTGAAAATGCATTGTTTTTCCAGTAAAACCAGTTTCAGTGCACTACAGTAGCTTTGTTCTTGAAGAGATTACATTTTGTTTCAAGCATTTGAGTTTTGTAGCTATTGGTGCCTTTTAATGTACACAACTTGCACTGCTTCTGTGTTTTGACAGCTTATCCGGAAAATGCAATTCTCACATCTTAAGCTCACAACAGTAATTTGAAGAACTGATCTTATGGTTCTTGATCATTACTGTTTATATTACTGTAAAATCAGAAAGATGTTTCTATCATAAAGACCAAGAAACTTAAACTTTATTTTATATTTTCTTTATCTTATGAAGGGTTTTTCAGTTGCAAACTCTCCAGAGGACTTTGGATTTCCTGCACTGCCAGCAAACTTTACAAGACATAATCATCTCAGAATAACAAACGTGAATCTGAATGAAAACATTAAGCATTTATTTGGCTCTGATCTTGTATTTGGTCATGAACTTGAAGTGCCTCTAGTGAATAAGTCAAATGAAAGTAAGCAAAACCAAACAGGATTACATATTCCTAAATACCTAACATAGTTATGCTCCTTCATGCTGCATGCTATATGGCCATATAAAGCGTTTCTAACAAGGACATTTTTATCTTTCCTGGGTATCTTGCAAGTCTGTAAGTTTCTCACAACCTTCCCAGAGCTGTGGAATGTTTTCTGGAGGATTACTTATCTTGGTCAGTTCTGCTTCCTAGGATGGCTCTTCAAATTTAGTCTGAATCATTGACAGAAGAGATAGCTTTTCAGTACTTTCAAAAGCTTTGGGTTTGGTTTTTGGGTTGCTGTTTTGGTTTTTTATTTAGGATTTTTAAAAATTATTATAATGATTTATTAACACATTTCATCTGCAAATTATATTATGCTAGGAACTGAAAAAAACCCTGATATATCGTTGTTCTGGTGAGGAAAACAATAAAGAAGAAAAGAATGAGTGCAGTACTTGATGATTGGCAGCTGGGATGAGGCTGTCTAGGGGGAATATCCGTGTGCATTTTATGTTACAGATAAGTCTAAAAATCCACAAATTACAACAAAAAATCTTTGAAGCATCCATGCACAAAGAGCTCTGAGGCAAGCCAAAGGAGCAGCAACTAATCTTCTAAACTGTTTGGTGCATCTTAGTGCTACTTCTCGAACCAGTCAGCTGCATCAGGGCAGAACAGAAAATGCAGGGTGGTGAGGCTGTTACCGGCCCTTAACACTGCTGATGCTTCTTTCCCTTTTTTTTAGGGGAGGTTCAGCCAAAGCACTTTTCTTCAAACATTACTTTTCTTTCTCTGAATGCTGCCACATTGTCTTTACTTCAGTTTTCAGATCTACCAAAAAATGTGTTTACTCTCTTTCTTCTGATAAAACTTGGAATGCATTTAGAGAAGGCATCTAGACAAGAATTTAAAATTTTGTAATTAGAACGATGACTATTCTATAAAATGGAGGCAGCTGTTCTAACAGAAATAAGATGGTACCTCCCACACCCATGATAAATCTTATTCTACTTCTTTTGGGTTGGTTGCTTGGTTTGTTTTCTGTTGCATGAAGTCTAGTTTTGTTTAATAATCAAAAATATTAGGTAGGGAAGCAGAAATGCAAGTGTGAAGTTGTTACTGTGATGAAATTTGTCTAATAGCATCCAGGTGTTTCCAGTTTAAGCGTACTTTTTACGAAATCCGACATGCTAAAATTAGAACACTGCAAAGGCACCCAGATAGTAAAAAAAAAAATGGTTGCCTCTAATGAAGCAACACTAGTCATATCATCCCAGATTAGATGAAGGGATGTTTTAGACTAAATGAGGCCTTTTTTCAGCCTTTTGTCTCCTGGCAACTCTTTAGGCAGAGTTAAAGCTATTCACGTGTGTTAACAACCTAATTCTTACCTTACCATGGTTAAATTTCTTTGAAGCATTACCTTCCCTAAATTTCTTAACTTGGATGATATTTGTAGCATTTTACAGTTATTACTGATATTTCTTATTAATTTCTATTTTTCTTTTATTTTATTAATAATCATAAATTCTTCACACAACTCTAAAACAAAAATGAAACAAGAAGGCTGTTACATGATACTTTTCACTATTTCTGTTTACAGGATCAGTCTTTAATCAGTACACTTTTTTCCTCTTTAATTTCAAGGAAGATTCACTGATACATCAAAGCAAGATGACTACAGTAGTGATGCAAGCTAAATTTATAGTTGCATTCCATCACCAGAAAATATGTGAACCCAAACATTTCTTCCTTAATCTTTGGTAGACAAAGAGTTAGTTTGGATAGTAATTTAAGTTCAGCTTTGACTGTGTATCTATGTAGGAAGGAAGATTCTAGTTTCTTGAGTCCAGAAAGTTTTAAGGTCTTTTACAAAGCTCTTCCAATGCCCAGAATCAGCCCAGTGTCCGTTGGTCTGCTGATATTCAAGATCTCATACAACCATGATATTTCCTAGGACAGCTAACATTCAATTAACAATTTTATGCTAGTGAGACACTGCATGTGGAATTCTTGTATGAAAATAAGCAGTGGAGGCCACAGAATGGGTGAGTGGTGGATGCATATAAGACAGTTATCTTTAGGACTTACTTAACTGAATTTTTGTCCTAGGCTTGTATGTGACCTAGTGAATCATAACATTTGTGTATGATTTTTACAAGTAACTTAAATTTACTGCCAAGTAGTTTATTCAAGTGCAGCCTATGTCTAATATATGTATTTCCCTTGAAATACATACATTCTAAAGTTTAAAGCATGTGTATTTTCTGTTTTGGTCAGAAGAAACAACCCACACAGGAAGGCAAAGCTCTAAAAAGACAGAATTTCACCTAATTTTATTTCAAGAAGTAAAAAATGGATTTGCTTGAATTTTCCCATTCTATAAGAGAGCTGATAATGTGCTGTTCAATGCAAAAAAGGAGTCTGAATCCTTGCATAATGTGAAAAACTGTCTCACTTCACTTTACCACTGGAGTCTCCACTACAGGCCCTGCTTAAAATAGAATATGATGTGTTTGCTTGTCTGAATATTAAGATCTTCCACGCTTCACTTTGTTAATTTTAAAACTCTTATAAATTATATTTCAATGGAAGGCAAAATCTGCTAAGAAAATACGATTAAAAAAGATAATTTGGACTCAAATGGAAACACTTATATTGCAAGTATGTTAGCTTTTTATCCTCTGATGGCACAAAGCTGTAGTCAATCACTTCATCCATCAGCTGCTTGTAGATGAGAGTGATAATAAGATAACATGCTGTTATCTTACAGTTTCTTTCAGGTCACATTCTGAGGTGCAGGCTCCCTAGTATTAGCTTGGTACTGTTTTCATGTTATCACAACTGGAACAGGGTTAAAAGCTTTTCCCTTTTCCAGAGAAATCAACAAGTTAGACTGGAGTCAAAAGATGCAAGGGGATGTTTATGAACCACTAATGTCATATTTCTCTGCTTGTCATTTGTGAATTGTCTGTTCATATGGGGAATGCGATAGCTGATTTGCAGTAGGATTAAAACTAGTACAATATTTATGTAATGAAATTACTTAATTCAGTAAACCAACCAGTTACACACATGCAGAATATCTGGATCCTGTGAGACTCCAAGAGTTACCTTTGGTCTGTTCTGTTTTGACTCACTCCGGTATAAATTTGCAATAAAATCTCAGAATTTAGTTGACAATAGGCCAGAATTCAGTATGATTTCTTCAGATTTGTTTTGGAAAAACGGAGGGCAGAGTCTGATCTCTGCACCCTTACTACATAGCGGGTTGATGTTTTTTCCAAGAGCTCCACGACCTGACTTAATTCTTCATTTGTACTGAACTGGGAAAATATCATGGATTATAGTACAGTGAATCTGCACGGAAAGCTGAGGAAGGAAAACAACACCAGTATGTATCAAATCAAGATTTTATGCTATTAAATGTGCTGTGCATGATTTTGTTTTGCTGTTCAGAAATATAGTTCAGATAATCACAAAGATTGCCACTTCATCATAATAGATGTGCTTACTGCACCTATAGAACCTTTCTCATATCTGTGTGTGTTTGAGCAAGTGCAAGGAAGAGCAATGAAAACACATCTGAATGTAATTATGGACTTCATTATGACATTTATTAAAAAAAAGATCACTTTTCATATTATATTTTTTAAACATAGGGTTTGGTCAATACTATATAGGATTATGTACGGGTTTAAAAAATATACTTGCATAAAAAATTGTAAACATGTTATATCTGATGATTTGTCATAAAATTATATTCAAAGTAATTTTTATAACTTACCATGTTACTACAAAATTGAAGTTTTTGGAAGACTTTAGAGTACTACTACTAATATAAGAACTTACTTTCAGGCCTGATAAATTTTTCATAGCATTCTCTTCATATATCAGGTCAAATTAAATTAATACTAGAGTTACTGAGGGTTTTAAATATAATAATTCGAGTTTCTGCACTTCATTTGGAAGCTGTCATCAGTTTTTTATGAATTATATGATTTCTTTCTTACAATTAAGATATTATTGCACTTACTATTTTTTGTTTCTCCTAGGTGATTTGAAAGGATTACTTCCAAGTAGATAGCAGGCAGCAAGCGTGAAGACTGTTACCTGGGCACAGACAATCCACACTGGGGTCAGATCCCTGCTCTGGCTGGTATCTTTGTCTGGATGCAGTTTTCAGGACAGCCACGAGGTGTCTTTGTTGTACTGCTGATTTTCTGCATCAGGGCTACTAAAACATGCTGAGAGTACACTGAGCAACAGAGGCTTTCCCCTCACTTCCTATGGGTTATGGCAAATTTGCACCAGAATAAATCAGATTGACATCCAATTCTTGAAATTTCAAGGCAATGGAAGACCACTTCCAGAGCTGAACAGGGAGATGTGAGAGCAGCACAGCCTTTGGGTCAGATTCTTTTCGTTTTCTGATTAATTTGGAGCCCTGACTTCTTGGGAAATGGGCCTCAGTGTGACTGGTTTGGTTTTCATACAGATGACTTGGATCTAAAGGTCACTGCCTAGCTGTCACCTGCTAGCAGTAAGGTTTGTTCACTGCAGCAGAGGCAGAGGGACCCGAGCAAGGACGCAGAACTTTAAGGGAAAACAGGCCCTTCTAAGGGGAGGCCAGGGGAGACAAAAATACATGTTCCTCTGCTTACCTCAGCACACACAGCTCAGAAGATAGCCCCTCATGTGTGAACTGGTTGTACTATGCATTTAAAATAAAAGTAGAACTTCTCATGCAGCCTGAGTATGTGTTACTGATTTCTGTACGAGGTCAATACAAGTCCCCCATAGGTAACAACTGAATTTTAAGGCAAGACTGAACAATTGGCCTTAACTAGGGATAAGGGGAAAGAGATGAGAGTGAGCTCAGATAGATCTCTGCAGAATCTGCTCAGTGCAGCTTTTTGCTCTTGTGCTTTCCGTGTAATTTGGAACCCTACAGAAAGCCCCTTACATAATCCTGAGTAGAAATATTCTGCGCCTTAAAGCAGCTAAAGTTTCCTAAACATCTTGAGGTTCTGTGGCATGCTACCTCTACCTCAGAGGGAGAGCACTGCTCTGCCAGCCTGTTGCAGGTGAACAGCTCTCATTTCTGTAGACTGTAAAAGCACAATGTGATCAACACAGAATCAGAAAATATACGTGTACCCCCTATAGCTTTGCTTCTTTTTTATTCTCTGAACTTATCTATGCTCGTGAATAATACTTTTTCAAATTTCCGTCTCTTTCAGGGGTTTAAAATTCCACCTTTGCCTATTGCCAGGGCTTTTTCAGGAGCAGAATTTTATAATGGAAGCATATTTCTGTTTGAGAGGCTAACTGCACTCCATTTAAACATTTAAACATACTTTCAGTTTCTCCTGGTTTAGCAACACTTTTCCTTTGCAGATAATAGTACAGTTAACAATAGTTAAATGCAGAAGCACCATAAATATTCAGGGCACTCACATTACAAAGCCTATAGAGGAGATATTTTTATGTCTAGAAGACATAGCTACAACACTGGACTATGTACATGAACTCCATGAAATACAGATTCAAGCCATGAGAAGTTTCTTAGCATTTAGGTGTCATCTCCCAGTATCAAGTTGAAAGACTGAAAGAAAAGGACATGGTTTATTGGATTTGAAAGCACTACATTAACAGTTGGACTCAATGACCTTAAAGGTCTTTTCCAAACTAAACGATTCTATGACTCTATGATTAAATAACATTTTGTTTGCTTTTGATGCACACTTCTTGCACACACAGATTACTGCTATCCAAGTGTGGCAAAGGGGCTGCAGCTGGACAGAGACAGAAGCCTTGAGACTGTGGTCATATTCCTGCGCTTCTGCCTTATTAAACACTAAATTTCTGCTATAAAATTAAAGGTTATTATAAGATTCTATAATTGATGTTGGAGCACACAGGATGGTGGAGGTCTTCTCACCCCCCCTGACCTGTTTATGCTCATGAGGAGCAGCTTCACCACAGCCTTTGCAGAGAAAAGACATTAGTGGGGGGTATCACCACTTCCAAACTTGTCAGTGCAGACCCAGACACCAGTGGTCAGACAGCCCAGAGACAGTTCAGCAGGAAGACTGTCATCCGTTTACTGACAAGAAAAGGGATAAACCTTCAAGTAAAATCCCAGACAAGGACTTAAAGGCTCGCAACAGAGACATGATCAGTTCTTTGGCTGGATGCACCCAGGATTGTCTGCATTTACTTACCAGTCTCTTCTGTGGGAAGAATCCCAGAAGCAAGCAATCTTTGGAGCATCTTTGTTGAACCTCACTCAGCAGGCTTACTCCCACTGATGGGAATGGAACTGTCTCTGCATACACCATTACTGAATTTGGCCCAGTAAACTATAGTAGTGCTACAGCAGAGAAGTTTTGACCCTGTATATGCCATCCCACTGGAATCAGTGGGATGTTTTGCCTAATAAAAGAATGTAGGAGTGACCCTCAGGTCTTTTCTGACTCCTGGCTCTAGCGTGAAACCTTTCTTTAGTAAAAACGCCATTTGCATCCAGGCTTGTTGAATACACTCCCTGTAAAATACAAAATGAAAGCTTAGAGCCTGAAGAACACAGATCTGCTACAGAGGCCTCGCTTCTGCAACTGTCCCCTGGGCAGAGTTGTGAATGCTGGAGTCTTTGTCTAGTGCCTACTTATTTAATTCTGTATGAAGTTGATCATCAAAAAAAAAAGCAAGCACAACTTTGAACCTCCTCATCTGTGCATGCATGCAGACATTTAAAAACCACCAGTACTTACCCCACTTCAATAGCTTTTGCCTGCAAAGTGTCACACTTTTCATCTACTATATAATTCTTCTAAATGGAAGTTGCTCTTCTTCCCATTATGGATCTCCATTGCTTCTATGAAACATCTGCATAAAAGGAACTGAATAATTGATAGAGGATGTGAGCAAGAGCTAGCACACAGCTTGGCAGGGGTTTGCTGGTAATCCCAGTGAGTCCAACACATAGCTCATAGCTTGTTTAATGGGATGGAAACTGGCAGGGTTTCCTTGTATCTCTGCTACAAAACTCATCGCTGCTGCACGACCTCCTGTACTGAGCTACTTTTCTTGTTGATCTCACTGCTCTTTTCCTCCATTAACAGGAGAATTCTTAAAGGAAGTGATAGAGTATGATACACTTTGTGTTCACATGCATCATCAAACACTACTACCTCATTGGAGGTCTGGTGGGCTTATTCTATTGCTTCTATAAAATAAAAAGGAGCAAAAATCTTAAATGGCTCATATTATTAAATACAAACCCTGGGTACAGCTTTCATTTACAAGTTTGTTTGATCTTGAATTCAAACCTGAGTTTGATCTGCTGGCTAGGTAGGGACTTTTCCCCACCATTAAGAAGTTTTTGTTGGAAAAAGTCTATCAAAATAGTAAAACTCATGCTATGTAGATTTTTTGCTACTGCTCTGTAACAGAAGTCTTGAAGTCTTCTGCATTTTAGATGTCTCAGTGAGATGACTGTCAGAATGAATATCTTTATTTCTGAACTGAAAAAGCCATAGAAGTAATGCATCTTGTAAATAAAATACATTTGGCAGTTGTCTGAGAAATTATCTAAAAATAAATTAAAATCAAATAATTTTTCTTTTAGAGCTTTCCACATTTCTAAAGTATATATATATTTGAATGATAAGCAGCAGTATTAGGACAGCCTGGAAATAGCTGGAACAATTAGTATTTTGTTCAGTGAGGAGCCGCCTCAGCTGCTCTGACAAGCAAGCTGCCATTTTCAATGTAATCACTTTTGATTCTAAAGCACTTGCTTTGCTTTTAACTTTGGGCAAATCCCTCTTGATATTTCTCTTTTTAAAGTAGATGCATTTCCATATGTCCATAAAAGTTTCCCTGACAATACAGCATGCTGTTCAGACTGACTGCCCGCCCTTATTTCTGGTGGGCTATTTGTCAAATGAGGCTGCTTTCTTTATTAAGTATACATGTACATAATGTAAAACATACTTAATATCAACCACTGCACAGATGTTTTTGTGCTGAAAGGACACTCAAAGTTTTGCTGATTTAATTGACCTTTTTCTCCCATGTGTAAAGCAATTTACTAAGAACTCCTCCTATTCCTGATAATTATGTTATTCCATGGTTCAAGTGTTACTTTCAAAAAGAAATAATTTTCAGTAATCTTTGAAGATAAATATTTGGGAATAAAAAAAATTTTTTTACAGAAAATGATGAAAATAACTGATCCAGTATCTTCTGTTCATTCTGCCATTTCTCTCCTCAGAACTGTGCTTGTTATCTTTTGGGGAAAAGGCTTTCTGCAACAAAAAGCTGCTGCATGGTGTATTTTGTTAATGTCTCAACATTTTATTCCTCAAAATGTTTTACACATCCTTTTTCTATCCTTATAAAAACAAATAGCAAACAAATATTTATCAGTAGAATCTTTAAATTTCAGTTCTTATTCCTTCCCATCAATTTGGCTGAAACTAGGTATTTGCAAACACTGGTAGCCTAATTTCTTATAGCCTTTCATTTTTTATGAAGTGTTTTCAAAAGACTTCAATCAACCTTAATGGTGCATTTTTAGTTAAGGAAACAGAATGGAGAGAAGTCAATTTAAGCTCCCCAATGAACAACTGTGTACAGAAAAAAAGCCATAAATGGGTTTAGAAAACAGAGCCAGTACAAGCAAAATGCAGCGAGCAGAGCGCTCAGGGAAGCCAAGATATAATGGAAAGAGTAAAATACTGCAGAGCTTTTTAAACTATATACAATTGGAACAATGGATTGGACCCAGACATCTATGTTAAACTGTTAGAAGATAGGTGAAAAGCAAGCTGCAATTCTGTAACCGGGGCTAGAGAATACCAGAATGGAAGGGCTTAAAGCTGAAGCAAATGAATGTGGGGTAGTTTAGCAGCATAGAAATCAAGTCAAAATTGGCATATTTCACTGTTTAATGTACCATGTGAAGAACCATCTCCTGGCTTTCTCTATTAAAGGACTATTAGTACCAGTCTTCTTAATGAAGCTGCTTTTATGCCACCTGTGAAATAATAATACCTTTTTTTGCATACCTATTTTTACTGAAATACTTTAAAAGCATTGAGTAATTAAGTAATGTAGTCTCTGTGGAATACATTATATAGCTACAAAACATATAAAATAGGAATACACCTGGGAAACTATTACCCAGCGATTGTTTAATTGTCTCCCATTATTTAAACATGGCATTAATAATACATATAACATATTTTTCCAAAGCATCACAACCTCATTGGTAAAAGGGTAACTACATAAATATTAAAAATCCTAAGACTAAAATAACTCAGTCCTGCTAAACCAGATTGATGCATGCTCTCGGTTGTATGCACCCCACACAAACTACTGTACAGGGTACCAGAGGTTATTATCACTCATCTCGTAGCATATCAGTTAGTTTTTACTTTGCTTTTATGCATGGTTACAGTTGAGTGCAGTTGTTTTTAATGTCTGCCTTGCAATGTGATTCAATCCATTTGGGTAGCTTAATGCAAAGATTTCATAATGTACACAGGGATGAGTAGCACTACAGCAACGAACATAGTACTCATTATTCTTTTAACGGGAATGTCAACAAGAAGAGGAATTAGAGAGGAAATCGTTGTAACTCCAAAAGAACATCTGACTAACCACTACAGATGACATGTTTTTTTCCTTTTTATCCTCTTCATGATCCATAAAGCAGGATTTTTCCAAAACAATTAATTTGGTTGCCAAACCCTTCTTAATTCTAAGGAGATTTAAAACTCATCTACTTGGAGTCTGTCTCACGGAGCTAGACCCACAACCGGATTACAAGCTATTCCATCATATGGCTGTTGTTAGCCCAGTTACTGCTATAGTATATAATTGGACTGTTTAAAAAAAAAAAAAAGAAGGAAGATACATAAACCTCCAAGTCTTCTTTACACTAAGCTCACTGGCACCTTCACATTTTATTATTTGAGCTACTTTCTCCTCAAGTAACCATGACCTACAGTCCCCAAAATTAACATCAATGCTCTAAACTAAACAAGTTCATCAATAGCAATGGGCATTCCAATTCTACAGCAAACCTGAGGTTTAAGTTGGTAAAATAGCTCTTTGTGTCTAGTGTTGGAGAGCATATGGCAAATTTCCACTTAGCAGGAATCTTGGTTTGCAACACAAACTAAGTGCCATGTTAATTCTTTTAATTATTGCATGTGTGTTTGTGCACAAACAATCTATGTGTTGTTTTGTTTCTTTAGAGAATCAGTGACCATAAAAAAAACAAGGCAGACTTAAATCCTGATTCACCCTTTTGTAACATCACTGACTTAGAGCTGGGATCACGGCAATGTTTTCCTTCTCTCTGCTGGAGGTGCATAATGTTCTGTGCTCAATCTTTGCAAGTCAGGACAGGGCCAAGAGTTAGTTAATGTCTACACTTGATAGCTGTGGTCTCAGGCTGCCAATGACCCCAAACAGAGACCTCCTGAATACAACACAACCCCCACCTAGCCTTGTGCATGTTACCTTTATGTGGGAAAATGGAGGAATGTCCTCAAGTCTTATCCCAAGATGACACTAGGTGTGCTAGTTTAGATATACTGCTGAAGTCTTCAGATTAGGATTTCACTGTAAGATATAAATAATTTGATTGTTTTGCTCACATCCTCATCCTTTATCTTCCTTCAATGTATTTCTTTTATTTCTAATATAATATGATTGCTATTAAGCTTGTAAGTATAATTGTAGAAGCCCAAAGAGTGCAACTGCATGTTCACCTGAATTCAAAATTAACAGGAACTGATCTGACAGAAGAACAAAGGTCTTAGGCAAGTGCATTAATGGAAAAGTGTTTCTTCTTCCATGAACTTAAAGAATTATGTCAGATGCTAGTACCAACTAAGGATGCTGCTTTAAACTTTTTCTTCGCCATCAAAATACACTCCTGGTGTGTTACTTTGTAATTGCCACATGCATGGCCCCACTCAGATCCCACAGCATTAACCTGATCATATGCATGTGTGAGAACAAAACTTTCAGATCAGTAAATACACTCCTTTATTCTGCAAAGACCAACAACCAGGGTTTCTGCTGGTGTAATTTCTTTTTATTCCTTTCATGCACCCAACAACACATCAGTGCTCTTACTTGGTAATATTTTTCTACTAATTGTTAATTTAGCAAATCTAAAATAATTCCAAAACCTAGAAACTTATGCCTTTTATTAGTTCATTCATCCTGTCCTTTTCTAATCCAGTTTGTGACTGGATATGACAGTGACTGCAAAAGATGCATTCTCTTTTTTTATTATTATTTTTTTGGGTTGGCCTTTTACAACTTTTATTCCCAGGTTAAATATAAAGTAACTTCAAAAGTGTAACACAAATAAGAGCAACCTGGAATGACTCAAGAGCTGACTGCCCAGTATACATCAACACTGGCAAAATACATAGGACAATACAGTAATTTGAAAGAAATAATGAATTAATTACAGCAGACGGAGTAGAAGTGGTGTTTGACTTTCAGCTTGCACTGATTACCATAATATAGAATAAAGTACAGTCTGGAGAAAGTATCTTTCTGGGAATACCCTATCCATTTTGCAAACAAAAGAGATGTAATACTGTAAGTCAAAGGGATGCTCATGCACATAAAGACAAGTAATTCAAATTCCTATAGAAGAGCCCAGATTTTATTTGGAGTTGAATCATTTAATTTAACCATTTGAAGTTTAGTGTGCTAGGAAATAAAGTGCTTAAAGCTAAATATTTAAATTCAGATAAACTCTTTTGAGATTATTTTATTCAAAACTGAAATGCACTGGTATCAGATTTTCGCCTTTGGTTTTCAGTTTCCAGTTTGGAACAGGAATCCAAATTTATCCTGTCTAGTAAATACCTCCTAGTCCCACAGCACCCCTACCCCAACACAGATCCTCTTAGGAGAGGGAGGCTGAAGTGTGAGTTTGTGATGAATTCCAGCTTCTGAATCTAAGGTTAGATTTCTCTCATCCTTAAGCAGCAGCAACTATGGCACTTCCCCTTGCTGCTCCACTCAGCAGTGTCTGGGATCTGTTTCGCTCTACTACAGAAAAACACAGGGAATGCCCCTTCTCCACTTCCTTCTTTTTGTGCATCTCAAGCCAACTTTACCAACATTAACTAACAATACCCCCCCCATCTCTGGTTTGTTTGGCGTGTTACATCATTTAGAAAGAAACAAACTGTGGCACTTCCTAAAACAGAAATTATTTTTAAGAACATTGGGCTGGCCAGCTGTTTGGAGCCTCCCAGCAAGGAACACTGTCTTCAGAATCCACACTTGATGGTCTGACAGTCTCTGCATTGCTCACCAGTCTGTCATCTGCCTGCATGGCATGCTGCCCACTCTTAAGTTGGCCTGATCTTTATCCGGGATACCAAAGCAACATGGATTTAACTGACAGTCTCAGTAACTGCAAGTGTCACTTCTGCTGCTGGAAGTCCCTCTGCAGTGACAGCATTGCTTTTCTTGCTAGACTGCAATCTCAGGTCGGTATTTCACTCTCATTGGCCTTTCGGCTGTTTCAAAAGCTATCACAGAGACATTAATGCAGAGCCACAGAGTTACTACTGAATACAAAATAAAAAATGTTGCCTTTTTAGATATATCATTTTAATGTACATAAATGTGTTCCTTCCAGTTAGGAGTTACATATTCAAGGTACATGAAAACATAAGAAAAGTTACTTATCTTGTAATACAGAAACAAAGTCACAAAACTCTCATCTTAGTGTGACAAGGATTTGCCCCTAAATGTAATTCTGATAAAGCTGGTTTAAAACTATCAGGTTAGGACCCAACTTTGTACTCATTAGTTGAGCAGTACCATGCTCCAAGGAAGTCCCACTGAAATTAATGAGCTTTCTGCTAGAGGCATACCTGTGATTCTGGGTATCACAATAAGATTCCTTATCCTGATACAGTGAATGCTGTTTTGCAGTAATTCCATATGTGAATTATCTAGCTGGACTTGCTTTCTGAAACCACACTGGGAAAGGCTTCTTTTAGAGGCACCACAATTTATAAATTACTTCTATAATCCCTGACTCAGAAGCAGCCTTTTTCCTTCTCAAATTCCTCTTCATTTTAGTGAGTGCATTTGCTCTGCAGCCCTCACAAATCAACAACACATTGCTTTTTTGTTTTTTTCCAGGGATCTCGGTGGCTTATATACTGAACTGGGGAGAGCAAGTACTGGATCATTATTATAATCATAATTTATCTCTCAGTCAGTTGATACGTAGCGAAATGTAAAAGTTTAAATCTTTAATCTGGAAAAACTGATTTAGGTTCTTGTTTTCTGAGATGATCTGGTTTAAGCAAAGTTGATTGTATCTGACTGGAGAGCTCTTAGACTAACTTTCTATTAATTAGCATAATAGAACATTTACATTTAGAGCCCTTTTAATTAAAAACAAAAAAAAAACAAAAAAAACCAAACAAAAAGCTCCCTCAAACAAACAAACAAACAAAAAAAAACCACAAACACAAACCAACTTTAAAAGAAAAAAGTGCCTTATACAAAGAAAACAGTAAGATGAGATTGACATTGATGCTTCCTTGGAAAAACTGCTGTAAGGCAAAGCTTGCGTCACTTCAGTGTATGCAACACAGCCTCTTCATCTTACAGTTTTCATGACAGTGAGCAGAGAAGTCAGGTTAAGGGAAAGTTTACTGGGCACTACACAGGCAAACAACCAAAGTTCATGGTCTCCCTGTGTGCCTCTGCACTACAACTTGTGAGGGCAACAGCAGTAGCTAGGCCACTGCTTGCTCCCCAGCAGGCAGCCAGAGATGAAGGGAGATGAAGGCAGAGTGGCTCCGTGGAGCCCAGAGAAAGCAAGCAGCACTTGGGACTGGGCATCCTCAGGGTTCTGGCACTCCTAGGCTGCAGCAAGGAGGAAAGAGATGCAAGCAGTTAGCGGGGCATTGCTCCCAAGACAGCACAATCAGGCAGTGCCCCTAGCACACGTTCCTTGTCTCCAGCCCCTCTGTTTTGTTCTTGGTTTGTTTTTTTTTTAAGTACACAGTCTGTCTTGTATATGCATCACATAAAAAATCACTGATATTCTAGTAAGGAACTTTATTCAGTATGATCATCTCACTTCCCATTTACTTCTTATTCATAACTTAGAGATTAAGCACCAGCAGAAGTATTACACAAATGACATGCAGATGCACATTTGCAGCAGGGGAAATGCAGTCACTTAAATTGGTATTTAAGCATGTTTAAAAACTAAGGTGCTCATTTTTAGGCATCATAGCATATTTTGACAAATCAAAAGAGCTACAAGAGCTCTGAAAGCTCATTGCACTCCTATCTTCGTGAAGAAGGCTACAAAACTGTGACCACTTCTGTACATCAGGAGACTTCTGAACCATGTACTGAAATCTCTCCATGCTTAACAGAAAGTTCTTGAAAAAGTATCATGAGCTATGCATTCTGCATAGGGATAAGGTTATAATTAGACATTGATAATTATTTCCCCCTTTTCCTATTTTCATTCTTTCCATTTCATGGGATTTTTTTAGCTTGCTCGTATTCTGTGTTCTTTTGTTACTATAGGATTTCGCTAAGATTCTCCATCAGATTAAGCTTTAAAAGAAAACACATGCACAGCATAGCACACAGTTTCTCTACAGCGCAGGGAAACAACATGAAATCTGCAGCGGCAGAGAGTCATCCTAAACTACCCTCGTACTTACATTGGTATTCAGGCTCTGTCAGTCTTCTTCAGGGGCAGTAATGTTATAATGGGACCTGGAGACAAAACTGTCAAATTCTTTCCAAGACAATCTTCCAGGCTCATCAGCATAGGCAATCATTCCTTTCACTTCTGGAGTAATAAGAAGATTTTAAGCAGTATCTTTTGATTTGAGTTGGACTTGAAAAATGACATAGCTGGGGGCCTTATTTGAAATGCAATGAGACTGAAATGTAAAGCGCAATTTCCCATGCAGTCTGCAGAGAGAATGAGGCACTTGTCCCAGTTCTCTTAATTGTCTCTGATTGCTGTTTGTGTAGCACAGTCACTTCCCCATCTTCGAAATCATCTTCAAGGGCTCCAACATTTTTCACTTCACTGTTTTAAATCAAGAAGGGCTAAACATCCACCCATTCAACCCTTATGGCTCTTTTATGTCATTTATGTGGTTTATGCTATTAGGATTCAAAATTTTATTTAATTGGCCTTAACAAGTACTTAAGTAACAGGTTTGAGGACACATCACTGGGACTCAGCATATGTTGATTAAGGTGTGCTTAACCTGACAGTTAATATTTTGTACCATTTTCCCAGCAGCCATTACTGTTATGGAAGAAGTGCTAATTTTCCAAAAATGGTTAGAGCTTGATTATTATGTTGGCTCTTTATTCACATGGCTTCATTATTTTGTTGGTGCTGCTCTGTGAGAGATGAAGTAGTGCTATTATTTCTACTCCCAAATCCTTTCAGTCTCTTGCAATCATTTAGGCACATGTGTGACATGACTCAGAGAAGCAATTCTGTTTGCCTTCAATGAGACTGCACAGATGAATACACCCCAAAAAACAAGCTGCTCACCTTCAGGAGTCGCACAGTATTTTCTGGCATGTACATGGGAAGGTGAACAAGAAACAGTAAAAATCACAGCCCTATGTCCCACCATATCTTCTTTGTTTAAATAAATAGCTTTCATTCACAAGAGAAGTTCTGCCAGCTGGAAGCCCTAAAGCCTCTCTTATTTTTGGGAGCCCAAAGCAGCCAGGAGGGAAAGGTATCAGAAATTTCCAAGAAAGGCTGCAGGTGGTTGGAAGCCAGAGAGGCCACTTTGGCCTCTAAAACTAGAAAGTCTGTTCCGGTCTGTGGCTGGAATATTAGAAGCTGGTACTCCCTAGTTATCCAACACAGCAGAAGTCCAATTTAGCTTTTTACATAAAATTATTCATAAAGTCAGTAAGAGGTGGAGATAAACTATTAATTTTGTGCATATCTATGTAAAAGGAACTCTCATGAGAGATCCTCAAGGTCCTGCCAAGAAAACAAGTGGAAACATTTTAAGAATGGGAGGAAACATTTATAATTGAAACACCATAGTGTATTTTGATTAGTTAATTCTACCAGAATAAAGATGTCACCTTTCCTTAGATGAGTGGGTGGCACAAAGGAGAGCAGAGCAGGGTAAGAGGGCTGGAAAAAAAATGTGACTATCACCCCTGCATATTCTGCCAGCCTGCTAGATCTCTGTGGCCCCAATGCTCAAGACATCCTGACCTGACCAGAGATCACCCAGGTACACCTGCTACCTCTCTCCTTCATTTCTTCTCTAGTTGTCAAGGTAATACTACTTATCGTACCACTAGCAGCTTCTTGTGGAGATGCACCTAAAACAACACCTCCTACAACCTCCTACTCATCAAAAGGGTTTCCAAGACCATTTATTGAGTAGCCTTTGTGTCCCTAACAGTACAGCTGCAAATGAAAGACAAGACTGTAGACAGAAGCTGTCTCTCTTTTGCCTTTATTCATTGAATAAATAAAAAGTTGAAATGTTGACTGAATGTTCTTACTTTTCCATGTTATTATTATTTTTGTTGTTATTATTCCAATTACCACAGTAGTTCTGCTCAGTCATGGATCTAAATGTTCCATGCACATTGTTCCTGCCCCAAGGAGCTACCAGCAACAGGGAAGAGACCATAGATGGGCACAGTCCAACGGACCACAGGAAAGGAAACAGTCAAATAAGCAGGGTTAGCATTGCTCAGGGGGACTCAGAACATCAGCACTTTCATCTTAACAAAAACAGGACACCAATAATATTAAGAACAGGGACAGTTTCAAACCATCTAAGATAACTGGGTTTTATTCACAAAGTTAATGCCACATAAAATGTGAATTTTCTTTAAAGCTCCTGGTCTAGCAACAGGGAAAGGGAATAAAGAATGCTTTTAAATAAAAACTTCTGCTTTAAATACAGCATTCAAAATGAAAAGTACTAACTGTTTTTCATTCTTTATCTTTAATAAGGGTTAAAGTTTTCTTAGCAGTACTTGTCAGAATGGGCATAAGTCAGGGTTAACTTGGCAGAAACCCCAAACCATATTTAGCTATTCTCTATTGTAACAGTGAACAAAGATTTTATTAACATCTTACCCCTTGTTGAGCCCAAGAGTTCCTCTTTTCAACATAACAAGAGCTTTGAGTCTTCAATTTGCAGGTCTGTGGAGGGGATTTATGCCTGCAGATCCAGCATGTTGTTCAGCATTTGTTTACATTTATTTCCAGCTGTCCCCATCAAAAGTTTTCTACGAGAAGCAGAGATATTTAAAAAAAACTTTTTAAATGTATCCAATTTGGACACAAAGTCAACACATTAAAAGCCTTCCAAACTCTAAAAACTGAACATAAAAGATGGGATGGAGGAGGGGCTGCTGTGACTAGTTCACAAAGTCCATAGTATGTAGCAACAGCAGAGGAAAATGAGAGCAAAACAAAACCCTTCATTGAGAAAACCTTACTCCCCAGGTGCCTACTGGTTCAGGTGCCTCAGAAAATCATGGCTGTTGTGCTATCAGGAGGAGAAAAGGCGTCACATCCCTCAGACAAGCCAAGCAGAGTTACATTCATTGCCCCACCATGTCAGTGGGCCTTGAAGGTGCACAGTCTGTGGGTGTAATACCTCCACAGGGTGCCACAACCTCCGCTTGCTCTCAGACTAAGACCAGATCAAGCACCCTGTGTTCATCTACTCTGAAAGTTACACTGTAAACAAAGAAACAGAATTTTTGGTCAAAGGGACAACAGATTTCACAGTGACTGCTGCTGTTTGGGAACCTGGAAGGAGCAGGAGGTCTTAAAGGACACAGACCTTAACAAAATACAGACAGCAATTTCCTCCATGTCTATACTCCTGAAACCCCCATACCAGCATTGAATGGGATCAGACAGGAACAGCCTGGAGCAACTCAGGATACTGTGAAAAGTTGAACGCAGGGGCTGCATGGTGAGATTAAATATATCTTACTCAGCAGTAAGGAAAACTACTCATAAATAATTGTGCACCCATGGCGTGCTCATCTCTCAGACAGGATGTTCTTGCCCCAAACACTCAGCATCAACCCTATCCCACTGACTCTTGAGGACCCACAGTATTGCCAATCTGTGCTCCTTGATGGATTTAAGATGAGGCATTTTGGAAGGAAAACCTGCTGTCATCTGGCAAGAGACATTTCAAGACCAAACACCTCACAGTCACTTTTAAAGAGAAACCTACAGTTTGCAGTCTGTCACAGTAAGGTGGTGATCACATCCAAAGCATCTGGTTTCCTCAAACAGGAGGGACAGGCACCTGACTCACAGACTTTCCCCACAAGCACAATATCCTCTAGGTGACTGGAGCCCAAAGGTTTGCCTTTCTAATATGTCAAGGTTTCCTAATCCATTTTAGTTTCCAAACATGTCAGCATTTCCTGATGCATTCTGTGCTCAGCTTCAGGGCCATAAGAGCATGTTGTGGGAAATGTGCTTCCTTCCTCCTTTGACCTTGCAATGATCTGCTGTTAGCACTGCTGCTGTTAGCACTGCAGGGACATGCACCTTTGTGGCCTCAGGCACTATGAAGAAGTATCCCCTGTGCTTTTTTGTGTCTTCTCTAACGCTTGATCTCACAGAAAAGCTGGACACAAAGAGATTCATGTACTTTTTTTAAATGGGAATAAAAAACACCCTATCTGATTTTGCATTAATTTATAGCAAATTTCTTTTTCTTTTTCTTTTTCTTTTTTTTTTTAAGCAAACAGCAATTTCAATTTCGCAGCTTCTTCACCAGGGTCTGTGTTTCCAGTTTGTGTTCCAGTTGCTGTAAAATAGCAGATAAAACTGGCTGCTCTCCTACCTCGAGAGGGCACCAAGAGACAGTTGAAAAAAGGACGGAAGCAATCAAGCTTTACCTCAGGCATCAAATATTCTGGTCTTGAGGATGTTCAATTACAGTAATTAGCAATAATCACATAAGCAACAGAGCTTCCCTTACCTCCTGTCACCCCTCCAAAGAATGGAATGTGCTTCATTAAAACCTCTGCTTCCTCCTTAATCCCAAGGACCAGTTCATGGGTGCATCCTTCAGAGACCTGAAGACCTGGACTCACCACCATGGCTTCCCAAAGCTGCTGCTCAGTGTCTGAATTGCAAAAGGAAAAATATATTATCATGAATCATCTGACTTCAAAATTGAAATTTTAAAAAGGGAAAAAAAAAGTCTAAAACGTTAACAGGATCTATTAAGCAAACCAGAGCCTATCATTAGTATGATTGCCACTACATTTTCTGCAGCAACTCTGACCTACTTACAAGAGATGAACACTGTTTATGAAGCAGGATCTGGGTTTGGTTTTTTTTTAATAATTATCTTTTCCCTCTTACCACCTGGTATCCAACCAACTTACCCTGACAGTACCTAATTTCCAGGCAGAAAACTGAAGTTACCAGCTTTAATGAAGGTTAGATGAAAGCACATTTGATTAAAGAAATGTCCACTTTTTTATCCTGGAAGCATCTCAGTCTGGTAACTTAAACACAAGGCCATTCTTTCACCCTCTGATTCAAAGCATCCCAGTGGAAAGGCGCAAGGCACTGTACTTGCAGGACACGCAGACAGCAACGCAGTCCTAGGCAAGGCACTCAGCTACAGCTGGCCATACAAGGAATGGAGCTGAGGGGTTAAGATCTGCAGTCCAGACCTCTGTGAACTCAAAGAGATTCATTCTACCATGCCATGAAGACCCTATGCCATGACCTGCAGAAGTGAGCAGATTAACTATAAATATCCAAAATGAATTATAGCAACATTTCTACTTCCTTTCTTTGCTACATCGTCTTTATAATGTTGATATTCTAGTTGCATACCTGCTTGTCAAATCTAACTTTTGGTGCTATTGATAAATTTGCAGCATAAAACCTGAAGGAAACCAAAGACATTTCAAACCAAAGTAGTAAATTAAAAAATAAGCAGGCTATCTTTATCTGTTAAAAATTACTCAGTGAGTTTGGGTAAAGAAAGGGAGGTAGAGTGTTTTGAATGTGCTAAGATTTCCCAGCGTAGATAAAAGAACAGGCCTGGGTACTCCTGACTTCCAAATGGGTTGAAAATACAGGCTGCCTCCAACACAAAAGCACAAAAGCATATTCATTACTGACTCCCCAGAAACCAGGATTATGCTTCTGATGTCCTTAATGCACTGTCTGAGCCATCCATTGTAGACTGGAAAGTCTAGATTCAAGGTAGGGCCTGAAGTAACAAATCTTCACAGTTGGGCATCAATTCACATCGTGAATTGATGACTGTCCAGTGTGAATGGCAAAAGCAAAGGAAGAAACTGGAAGTTCTATCAGACTGCTCTGCGAGGCTTTAGGTCCCTCTGCCCCCAAAATAACAGACAACATGATAAAGGCACAGAAAAACATTTAAATATTAAGGATATTTGTCTATCTTCTGGTGATTTCTGTCAGTGACATTTCACAGCCAGCAGTTTCCTATATTTTGTACACTCAGGAAACAACATGGACACGCTACTTCCTCACCATGAGTGAACCGAGGGCAGAGGCAGAAAGGCCTTGTTGTTGAAAAGAAAAACCTTCCACAAAAAACACAGTATACAGAGGAAACTATGAATTTCAGTTATATAAATATACAGCAAATAAGTGGTTCATTCACACCCAAGAAGATTCCATTTATACACGTTTATTTTGGGGCAAAATTGATACCATTTAAACAAAATTTTAGGACTCAGATTGCAACATGGAGAATTAAATAACCTCAGTTCCTTTCTTCTGCATAGGCTTACGAAGCTCATCATTGTATGGATTGCTTTTGTCCTTATCTCAGATTTCTGACAACCTCCAGAGCTCACGATGATGACCCAGGAAACTACAGACCGGTCAGTCTCACCTCTGTGCCTGGCAAAATCTTGGAGCAGATTCTCCTGGAAGGCATGCTGAGGCA
>JARCZZ010019538.1:0-19229 GCA_030323915.1 Brotogeris chrysoptera | reverse complement strand
TTTCTTTGTACTTCTCTTGTATTATTATTGGTGGTAGCAGTAGTGATTTGTGTTATACCTTAGTTACTAAACTGTTCCTATCTCAACCTGTGCGAGTTGCATTTTTTTTTTTTCAATTCTCCTCCCCATCTCCCCAGGACTGGGGGAAGAAAAAGAGGGGAGTGAGTGAGTGAGTGAGTAAAACTTCGTGAGTTATTAGCCTGGGTGAGGCTTAAACCACGACTAAAGTCCAATTGTTGTTTGCTGACTGGTCTGTTCTGTATTTATGTAAAATATTTATAAACCTGAATATGAATTCACATTTTCTCTTCCTTTTTTTTCCCTTTTACTTCCTCTTTCAGGAGCTTGAATTTCAGGATCTGACAGCAGTTTTACACTGCATTCACTCCTTTATAGCAGCAAAAGTGGCATCTGTGGATCCAGTATTCATAGACAGTCAGAGTATTGCAAGAAAATATATGTACACTAACTGATATTAGATTATATGTTGTGACTATGGAAAATAAATTATTTTCTTAAAGAAAGTAGTTATTTCATTCACAATGTTGCAACTTTGTGATTTTATAAGAAGTCTGTAGCTGTGTTATCTGTAACATGTAAGAGTTTCCACAATCTATTAAACATTTTGAATCTATGAGATAACAAATACTAAGTCAAACTGAAGCAGTTTGTCATCTTCAGCATTAATCTAAATTTCTAAGTGAATATGCAGTCAATATTTTCTGTGGTGTCATTTTGATTTCTGCTGTCATGGTCATACATACTCCCCCTTACTAGATCGAAATGTGGAATAACGTTTGTAAAGTATGTGTCCAAAATCTGGTCTCTAAGTCTGTTTTCAGAAGTGCTGGGTGCACAGACAATTTCTACTAGCCTTCGCTGTAGAGAAGAACTAATTATTGAAAACTGCTGCCGCAGGAATTGAGCTTTTA
This sequence comes from Brotogeris chrysoptera, assembly GCA_030323915.1. Lineage (NCBI taxonomy): Eukaryota > Metazoa > Chordata > Aves > Psittaciformes > Psittacidae > Brotogeris > Brotogeris chrysoptera. The sequence goes on along the minus strand of JARCZZ010019538.1, from coordinate 18,297 downwards.
TCTTGCTCCTATATGTTTGAAAAATTGTACTTCCACAGTCCAGTTCTTTCTAGGCCTGGGAGTTTAGCAATGGGAAAACAAGAAGTGCTCCATTTCAGATTGAGGAAAAGACTTAAGCATCCACATGGCTCTAAGCATAGTAAGTAGGCCCAGTGAAGCACAAGCTAATGTTAAGCATGAAATTTAAATATCATGGTAGACCCACTGAAGAGCATTAGACTCTGCTAAAAAGCCTCCTCTCAGTTTCAAATAACTTGCCTTAGGGTTTTCTTATCTATTAATAAAGCTTCCATTAAACATTAATTTGTTCATTCATAGGTTGCCTTGATGCTGTCCTTTGCTGTGATGCTCTGTATGGTTGAGAACAGATTCTCGAATAACTCTGTTGCTTGCAGAAGGGTGCTTCCAGTGTAGGGTGAACATAACAAAACATAAAGATTTTTCTTACCTTCTTTTTTTTTTTTTCCCCTACAGCTCTTACCCTGACTTATACACAAGGGAAATGGGTTTTGTTGTTGCTAAGGAAATAATTCAGTTGTACTTTTAACGCATTCCTAACCTTCTTTCTGAAACCATCTTATATGCACAGATAATACTTCCTGCTACTGAAAATCTGTATAAAATGAACACATTTTAATCTTAGGACACTTCCCCTGTAAGTAATACCAAATACTGCAGATTTCTATGATAGAAGTCTTAGCTGTTCCCAAGTACAGTTTTGATGTAGCATCAGGCAATTAGGATTTTTTCTTGAGGAAAATAAAACTATGAAAAACTCAAGCAATGAGAATATCCTAAATAGATACAATGGGTATAGAAAAATTCATCAAAGTTCTCCCTAAATTTTAGGAGTCTAAGGAAAAGAGGTAGGTGCCTTTAAAAGCTCTCAGGTGAGGAGTGTTTTTACATAACTTCAGGGCTTACATTTAGTCAGAAAAGTTTGCCCTCTCAGATCTTAAGGCAGGTAGCTATCTTGTCAGATTGCAATGGGACCTCAAGCACATAATTTAAATGGATGCTTATCTGTCCACCTAAAGCTTAGGTACAAATAAAGTGCCTAAATTAGATGATTTGATCCTACCATAAGGATTAGCTGCTGCCAAGTGTTATTCATAGACAAATCCATTTGAACAGTAGGGACTCTGTTTGCAATTCCAGCATTGTTTATGGTTCTAATGTTGTTTGCAAGGAAGCATAGTAGGGATACTAACTCCTGTTAAAAGAATGTTTTACAAAGGTGAGAAATATTTTGTTAATTGTAAATAAATTTTATAACCATAATGGTATTTTTTTAAAGAAGATCATTTCAATTTTATATTACATTTTTTCAAAAAAATAAATCAAAAATTGTCTTCTTTCTCAAACATGCTTTTAATCAAAATGTTTCATTTCATATTCAGCTTTCCATTTTATTTGCAGCCCTTTGTGATTTCTGAGATTTTAGCATTCACAAATTATAGCATTAAAATTTGAATAATTTTCTTACAATCAATTCTCAGTTAGTGGTATGAATGATTATAACTGACAGAGTGTCTGTAGGATGAAGAATTATGGATTTCCTTCAATTTTACTTTTCTGCTATTTTCTCATATATGAGATTTACCACTAACATGGAACAGTAAGAAATTGTACCAGCTAGTACTAAATTGATACTACAGTCAGGTTTCGACTTAATGTTTTAAGTATCATGTGATTAAAAACATAGTGTATCTCCCCAAATGCTGCAAATAAAAAAAAATAAGTTCATTAAATAACTTTTTATGTGTACCAAAAAAATCTGCAATTCAAAGTGAGCATTATTAATTTGGGGGGGGTGTGTGTTATGTGTTTTGTTTGTTTGTTTGTTTTGGGGTTGTTTTTTTTTGCAAGAGCAGCTGGATATTACACATTTTCCTTGACCACCTTCAGCTTTTTATATGAGGTTGCTTATACTGATTTGAAGTAATTTTGTTATTAGTTTCATGGAATTTCTGAATTATTTTGCTCTTTTAATGAGCTATGTTCTCTACCACTATTGCAAGACAGTAGTTTTCTTCTGACATGTCCAAATCAATCTTGAGGAGTATTAGAAAAAAAATTCTTATAAATTCACTCTCTGGATTTAAGGGTTGTATATTAGAAACAATTCTCCAAATTTATTTTTAATGAGGGACTTGCTGATCCTTGTTAGCTCACTTGCTTCTTTCTTCCTTTCACATTCTGCAACAATCTCAAGGCAGGGACTAAAGGCCTTCCTCAGACTTGTGAGGAAGTTGCTGGAGCCTGGGAAAAGCTAACAAACTGCTAGTTACTCAGCTGTTATATAGGTTACATAAGATTGCTATAGTAACTTGCATTTCTTTGTAATTGTCTTGACAGGGTAACATGTACCTCATATGTAAAAATGTTGCGCTTCCAATTTGTTTGGTTACTTATATTCATTGCATTTTCTTATTGTCAGTCAAGCATATTATTTTATCATTGCCTTCAGAGTGTGTATTATAGAACATGCATATATTTTCCTCTGTCAAAGTTCTTGGGTATTGCATTACTTTTCAGCTCACTGAAGAACTCAAAATAGTAGTATGCACAAATAGTAAATAGATCTGCTGCTGCTTAGGTAAATTTTGCAGTCACCCCTTTGGAATCATATGTGAGGCAGAGGACACTTGCCTTATGTGGCTGGGCAGCTGGAATGTCAAATATCTAATTGTCAATCAAAACAAATGAAAAAATTTAATATGCTTTGCTCATATTTGTGGTATATTAAGCTTTAGTCTTACAAACTCTTCATTATTCATTTGTGCATAGCTTTTCTTTATTTTTTCCTGGGGGGAAAATGCAGTACCAGAATTTAGTAAGGGGTAAGGGGAGAGAGGCATTTGTTACAGCAGAGCCATAAATAGCAGGCTGGGGAAAGAAGCACACAAATACAGAGTTAGAAAATTGTGCGCCATCACAAAAATCAAGGTAGCCACTTACTACTAGAAACAGAGTAAAACCAGCATAATTTCTGTATGTCAGGATTATCTTAATGTCTTTATTTTAAACTCAAAACATGGTTAAAAGGCTAGAAGTAATCCTATTGACATTTGAGAATATGGGTGGTACTCGATTTAAACCAGAGCAAGGCTCATCAATGACATATAAACTAAGGAGTGGCAGAGCATGGATTTGGGCACTGAGCTTGAATCATACTGCTGACTTGTTGAAATAATTTCTGGCAATTTTTGCTCTATAGTGGCTAAAATCTGCTGAAAAAATCCTGGACACAGTCAAGATGATAGACTCAGCTCAGGTCTGTTCCCAGTGAGTGGCTTGGTTGTGCTATCCTGTTTAAAACACCAGAGCAATTCATAGAGAGGATGTGGCCAGATGCTGCCAGATGATCTCAGGGATATGAAAGAGGCCCTGACTATTTTAGTTAGAAGTTTAGATGTTGCCACAGAAACAGAGTCTCTCAGACTTCAGTTGAAGCAGAGCCTCGTCCACTGTGTCGGACCTGTATTATTTAATTCTATTTTTGCTTATAATCATAAAGCATATAATTATAATATTGAGGCTCCACTGATCCAAAGCTCAAGTTCTAGAAATCTGACTTAATTCTTTTCACAGCAGGATCTTATAAAAAGTATTTCGAAGTGATTTCCACCCTTAAGCCAGTAGGCCTGAAGCTTAAACAGGGGGGAGGACTTAGCTCTGACAAATTTTGCAACCATAAATCCAAAATCCTTTCTTATATCTGAAAAACATTAATTCATAAGTAACTTTAGACAAGGCATGCCTTTTCCACAAAACCTTTAATGTCTAGTCAGATCTTTGTAGTAATGTAAGCAGTATTTAAAAATACCCCATTTTTTTAAGTACATTTCCCTAAATGCTTCTACAAAAATACTGTCAGTATTTATGACACTTTCCCACCCACTTGAGTATCTCCTCTATCACAGTATTCAAAGTGAGGTGTGTGTAATGGCAACACACAATTTTTGCTGCTTTTTGTTGACTGCTGTGATTGATTTTTCATTTAATATAGTTTGTCCTTGTCCTCCAGTAAGGTTTTGAGGGCAGAGAGGGTGAACGTTATAAAGGCAACTATTTCCTTCGTGCTGTTATGAGAGGCAAAGATAAGTCAGTGGTGATTTCTGTCCCTCTTTCCAGTGTATATGAAATTGACCCAAACACTGCAAAAATGGAATCAGGAGAGGGATAGACAGATGTACAGACTGTGCAATCTTAAAAGCCTCCTTTACATTGGCATGCAAGATGAAAATACTTATCGCTCTTGGAAATTCATAGGGAAATTCTTAAAGTGTAGTTCTCTTTAAACTACTATTCATTGAGGTTATTTCTGCTGAATGGAAAATATTTCAAAGAAAATAATGTAAAATATATCCTATAATCATATATTTTGTTCCTTAACCTATGCTTCAAAAAATAGATATTTTTATGTTGAAGCATGTAGAGAAGAGATTATCTTATCTGAAGTAAAAGACCTTGTAGCAAATTTATGAGGAAGTACAGAAGGGATTTGTGTAACATGCAAGATGGAGTTGAAGGTCTATTTAATTTAGTTCAACCAGAAAAACTCTACAAGTAAAATCTTTTTGTTAAATTTGAAGTTATTAAATTCCATGGACTTGAGCCAAAAATCCACTGCTGTTTTAAATCCCAGTGACTTTACTGGGACTTAACCTTAAAAAATGCCAAAGAAATACACAATCTTATATAATCCACAAGTATATAAAAACTCTTTTATTTTCTAGTATTCCCTTATTGCACAGGTGCCTACCTTATCAGTAAAAGGATTCATTCCTTCCGAAAAAGTTACTGACTTTTCAGTAAGGAATCGAACTCAAAACTTATTTGGACTGAAACCTCAATCTTTCATTTGGAAAGGCTGCCATGTTGCCTTGTAAGAGTTGCAGTTATGCAGGTATTCAGACCTCTAATCTAGATGTATCACAGGCTCTTTTGTCAGTGCAAAACCATGATCTGTTGTACAAGGTAACGCTACATCAGGAGCTGTGAGTGGCAGAAGGGTCTCAGCTGCAGAGATCCCTAGAATTGCCAGTCAATCAAGCAGGGATAGGAAGCTGAATATAAGAACTTTATTTTTCCCTTCTGGTTACAAAGTATTCTTACATTATTTTTGTTACTTTTCTAGGTGAAGTAGCTGCCAGGTTTTTATGTGTGTCTAAATTCTTAACTAAGATGGAAATATCATACTTGATACTGATTAATGAATTAATGTAGAAATTAGGCATCCAGTCTATGTTAATCAGCTGGTTTTAATTCCAGCAATTGGTGGAAAGAGACTGGCAGTTCCTGGGAGTGCTTTACTCCCTCTTGCAATAGATGTCTAAAAGCAGTGAATCAAATCACATTCTGAAAAGGCAGTCATCTTTCTCCATTGACTAGCCTAGCGTTTCCTATATTATTGTATAGGTTTTTGACAGCTCAATTTCCTATAGATAGCATTAGTGTCAGATTTATATACCGATACAATAAAAAGTAGCAATCATGAGCAATGTCACGGGATTATGAGAATAACATAAAACAATCCTGAAGTGAATGGAGTGTAAATTGGAAGTTTGTCATCCCCTTAAACAGGCAGAGGGGGAGAAGAAAAAGCCTTAGCCTGTTTTTCCAGCTAGCAGTTACTACCTAACATTTAGTAGAAGATATTTCCAAAATGGGACAGTAGAAATTGTATTAGTTCATAGATGTGTTCTATGTTCCGGGGGATACATTGACTCTTGGAATATCAAGCTGCTCATTAAAAATATATATATATATATTAGAGACATTCTACTATGTCTTTAAGTACTTTGTTCAATTAGCATTCAGAACCAAGCTAAATTACTGCCCTTCAAAATCCATAAGCAGAGTTCATAGTCAGCTCACTGTTTTCTTTTTGCACAGAAGCTGGACAAATATTCTCCAGCTGAGTTAATATGAATATTTAATTGGTTTTAAGGATAAAACTTTCCCTGTGTTTCAAAGTAGAAATCCTTTACTGAACCACTGTGCTTGGTCAGATTATTTTATTGTTGGATAAAACTGGGAAAAAAAAGTTCCTTGATATTTCACAGTAACACTTGAAGAAGTGCCATGATTTGCATTTATCACGTACTCTATATTCAAGACTATGAAGAGTTTTTAAGTAAAAGTAGCAGTTTTCCCCATCCGTCTGCTACAGATCATAGTGTCTTCCACAAAAGCCCCAGTGCTTACTAGCACATATTGTATCTTAGTGTTAGAAATATACTAGTGCATTCATAGAACTCAAACGGGGAAGTTATGCAGTGAGAGAAGTAGGAAGCTTCGTAACATCAAAACAGCTGTAGGGTTGAATGTCAAAGACGTTTCTGGGCTTCAGATCTTTGTGGCAGTCAATTAGGTTTCTGTCAGCATTTTTAGCATTATTACAGATTTATTTCTCCCCATCATGAGGATATTCATAGCAGGATTAAAGGAAAATGAATGAGATTCATAACCAAACTTGCATTTTAATATGCCCTTCTCCTTCCTTTGGGTCAAGGCACTGAGGAGTTTCAATTAACTCACTCCATACGATAGTTGGGAAGGCTGTTATAGCAGTGCCAAAGTTCATGGTCATTTTAACATACACAAAGTTAACTTCTTCCCAGTCCTGCTTTTAAGCTCCCTGAGTTTATTTGCTTGTTGTTTTGTTTTGCACTTTAAGTTTTTTGAGTTTTACTAAGATCTCAAAATACTCTTAGGTGTTTGTCTTGTTACTATCTTTGTCATCCTAATTCTATAAAGCCAAGTACTTCTAATGTCTTGTTGCCACATTAACTGTTTTAAATCCCTCAATATTTTTTCATTTCCTTTTAATCTCTTAGTAAGTTTCTGTCACACTGTTTTCATATCCTGTGGAGAAAGATCTGCAATTACAATCAGGAAATGGCACCAGAAAACATAGGCTTTGAATGCTCATATGAAAAGGATGTAAACAAATTTCTCTGCTTTAATTGTTAAGATCTTTTACTTATTTTCCTCTTGGAAAAACTTGAACCGTACTTCATTCTTGTCTGGTGTGTTCTAGTAGGCACAGCAGTGCAGTTCATCTTTTCTCTTGCTAATTAGTATACATCCCTCAACAATGGATGCCTTTTCATCGGTAGTAAATCCATTTGTATGGCATGCTCTCTTATGATTTGACTTAATCTAGCTAAGCGGCATGTAGTTTCCTGGGGCTTTTTGATTTCTCTAAATAACTTTGTCAACCATCATCAAGTCAGAATTGCTTAGCTCCCTTGCCTTCAAAGGAAATGTTCTCCTAGTTTGACATGACTGATATTTTGTTTCATAACAATACAGGCAAGCAGGCAAAGTATAGGTTTTATTTTAAAAAACATAATAATTCCAATATTCTTTTTAACAAACACAGTATTTTCTCCACCATCCACACTTACACTATGCTTTCCAACAGTGCTTGCAAAAATATTTTGGCCAAAAGTGCATGTATGTTAAACTGCATCTAGTAGTGGGTCCCATTTTTGCCTACTGCTTGCTAATCAATTGCTTCAGTTTGTTGGTGCATCTTTATCTGCAATATTTACTGCCATTTGATTTATCATACCACTTCACATTTTTTTCAGGGTCATTTTTCTGAAAGGTTGAATGTTGTGTTCATTTGTCATAGTTTTTTCAAAAAAATCAATCAAACTTAGTTCTTTTATAGTCATGTTCTCAACTCTAGGTCTGAAAAAATTCAACCGCCTTAAGGAAAACAACTCTACAGCTGTTCTCTAACAATTTCCGTCCTTGACGTTATTTTTGTTCCTCTTGGAAAAAAAACAAGATTTGGAATTTTCAGTGGTATGCTTCATCCTCCTTTTTCTCACTTTTTTTTTTTTTTTAATTTGACATTCAGGGCACACTCAGCATTTTCTAGAAGATAAATTGGACAATTTTTTGTCTCTGTGGCGTGAAAATGTCCCCTCCAAAATCAAATGATAGAAGTTGAAACTGTGTGAAATAACCTCACAAGTATTAGGTAAGGCTGGTCAGTGTTTACTATTGTTCAACACCAGAGTCTGGAAATTGCCAGAACCAGTTGCAGATGTACTTTAATTAGTTTGAACTCCAAATAAAATTAAAATGGAGGGAACTGGCATTTTATTATATATTGCAAAAACTACAAACATTTTTGTAGCATAGGGAAAAGAGAGTATCTCAGTATCAGCCATGTGGTTTTGATATACTGAGATGTTATCCAAACCACATGGACTTAAGAACTGCCATTTTGTTTCTGGCTAAGATTTGTATAACCTAGAAAACCCGGGACCAGTATCAAATACTTAGGAAGGGGTTTTCCAGACTGATTCAATTCTTCAAAAAAGCGCTTGTGTAGATAGAACACTTGTCTCCATTATTTTAAAGCACTGTATACAAGATTTCTAAAAGCTGAACACTAGAACCTATCAGTATAACTCAGCACCATTCACTGTGTGTTATTTGAAAGCTGTTTGCAGGCTTCCTGTAGAATTTCTGAACAGAAAGCAACCTCTAGCTAACAAAGACAGGCAGATGATGTATGTAAGACACCCACAAAAAGTACACATAGCTAAGAACCAGAGTAACGTATAGATAAATTTATAGTTGCTTTGTGAACTGTAGTTGACAACACCAGAGACCAGACTCCAGGCTTTTAAAACATTTTTAGGTGTTCCTTCAGAGGCAGCTTGGGAGACAGACATCCATAACCAGCTCCTCCCTCACTATGAACAGATCTTGCAATGGGAAAAAAGTCTAGCTGTTTTAGTATTGCATGGAAGTGATTATTTAGATTCCCCCAAATGGATCTAATAATTAAAATTGCTAAATATGCAACCATCTACTCCCTACAGGCACTCCCTTTGAATTCCTAGACCTTTACGGTTGTTTACTGAGCATGTTTCATGTAATATCTGCAGTCAGCTGGGAGTATGCGTACAGATGATTGCTGTGCCTCAGCTAATGAGTGAAAGTCATTAAGATGTTTGCCTATGGTTGCTTACCTGTGAATCTGTCCTTTGACTTTTCAGGTCAAATAGATTAGACCCACTAGAAGTGTGCTTCAGCGGTGGGTTTGAAATAAAATTAAGAAAATAGAAAAATTTCTGCAAAATATTCTTAGTGTAACAAGAGCAAGTAGAAGTAGTTACAGGTAGATGAAGAGTAAGAAAATAAGCACACTTGATGCACACTTAGATGTCTATTTAAAGTTACCTTTTTAATTCTGATAATTTCTAATCATATCAGAATAGCCATTTATTTTGTACTCATGGCAACATATTTAGTCAGCGTAGAAAAGTCAGACTTTAACTTGTAATACTGTAGCATTTTCAAATGTGAGAGGTCATTCAGAGCATCTGCCTGTTCATTTGCGTCATTGCTTTATGTTTCTCTCTTCAAATGCATGCCTAACTCCTTTGTGGCCTCGTACAGAAGAGCCACCTCTACTCCTACCCCTGGAGGCCATATACCCTTCACATTCCTTGTGCCTCCTTAGAAAAAGCAAAGATTCACCATTTTTTATATGCATTTTGTCTCAGATTTTTGTTTCAATGTGAGGAAAAATTTTATGTTTAAACCCAGAAGAAAAATGCTTTCCTTCCTTGAATTAAAAATGAAAATAGGAAAAATATTTTGAAAAATTGTCTGTAAGGGGAAAAGCCCCTTTCCTTTAGCACAGCATTTCTAAATCTTTTCTATTCTCCTCAAGCCTTTGTTACTCAAATGGTATTACAAGCAGTTTACATCAGGAAGGTGCCAGCCAGCACTCAGTCTTCCGCATAGAGTTGTTTCACCATCCAGCAGTGAAAGATGTTCAGCGCATTCCCTTATTCTCTGTCATAAAATGAATCACTGCTGTAAATACCGTTCTGGTTAAATTTAGTGAGGAATAGGAAACTTGTTGTCACTGTAATAGCTTTATAGGGCAAATTCAATTGTCCCTGCACAAATGTATGTAGTGAAAGGCTGAGCTTGAACTGAATGGAAAATTATTTGATTAACAGATCATTTAAAGTAGAAAAGGCACAGTGGCTTATTCAGTAGCTTTGTGTAGAACAAACAAGATTGCCAAAGGGCAGAAATACTGTTGAAAATAGAAGCAGTGTTAAAGTAAAACACAGACCTTCTGCAGGAGAGACTTTTTCTCAAATATGTTTTTCTATAATATCTAATTCCTAAAGATTTTCAGTAAAACTTTGAATTAGTCAGTAACATGTTACAGTATTACTGGAGAGGCAGTGCAAGATGAGAAAGAGAGACCAGGAATTGTATTTATATCTCTGAAACAAAGGTATGATTCTCAACTGTTAAAAGAAAAAAAAAAGGATGAATTTTGATAGGGAAGCATGCATTAATTTGATTATTTTTTTTTTTTGTCCTTTTTTTGGTTGTCTATACTTAACTTTTGTTATTGGCTTTTTTTTTTTTTTTCTTGGTTGGAATGATCTGCATTCACAAACAAAAGATTTTCTGATACCATGACATGAGTTATAAACCAAATTTGGAAGTGTGCTTACTGGGATGAATTAACCAAGTAGATTTCCATGAATCCCAGCACAACTGTTGTGCATCTGGCAATTCCTACCATCCAGCAATCGGTCTGCCTAAATCCAGACAGCAGAGACTTGAAGCTCTGGGATCTAGCACTTAGGGAATTCTCAGCCTGCCAATTTTCCTGCTATCATGCTTCATTTCAGAAAGCAGGCCTTGGATTATGAAGATGCTTCCAGGTTCTTCCATTTTAATAACAACAGAGCTACCAAGGTGACCAGCCAAGCATAGACAAAGACCCTCTTCTCATTAAAATTTCCCAATGCTGCAGATCAGGGCAGGAGCTAATTTGCTATCAGGAAATATTGAAATGAGAAGTATCTGATTCTTTTCTTTCTTTTTAATGTTCCCTAATTGTATTGGTTTCATATTATTCCATGGTTTTAGCTGTACTTCCTCAGCTTGCTTGTTATCATGATCACAGCATCCACCACAGTTTTCTCCACTTCAAAAATGGTGCATATTAACACTTAAGAAAAATGGTGCATATTCACACTTTGCTCTGTAAGAAGACTTACAGAGCAAAGCATCTTGGTTAATACACTGCCTAAAATTTGTGCAGTTGTCTTGTTCACTGTGTACAGGCAAAAATGAGCTAATTTGAAGTATCTAGTGAGACAAGTGCACTCGAAGGACTTGCCATTTAGTTTCAAACATTGAATATTTATGAGGGGGTATGGGAAAACAGTATTCATAATACAATATGTGATTATAGTCAGAAAGACAAAACTTAAGTAAACCCATCTTGTAATTGAGATAACTGTATTCACAAGGCTCTTGTCTGTAAAACACAAAGCTTTGCACAGGCATATATAAGCACTTCTAACCTACTCTTATGCATAGGTAACTTATTGTTGAATCACTTTTCTTTATGCCATAGCTTTGTGCAATGTTTGTAATAAGGAGGAGGACTGTATAATCTATTCCATAAACAGTTAAACGCACTGATACTTCAAAGTGATTTTAAATATTAATTCAATGATGGGAAGAAATATTATTTTCAAATTGTAAATGCACTCTCTCAAATGAAAAACTTGGAATATGAAAAGAATAATTAAAAAAAAAAAAAAGAGGGCAGCAAACTAATGAGCTCAATTGGAACAGCATGGAACCAGGTGCTTGGGAATACACTGTGCGTGTCCTAAGAAGCTGTTACCCAGACTAGAGTAGGCAGCATACATGATTGCAAACATGTAAAGAGCAGGAAAAGAGAATTATGCAACAATTTCTTACACAGTATGAGCAGAAATGCTGCTCAATTATTAAGTAACAGTGGTCTTATCAGAGAAAATGAATTTTTGTTTCTTATGGGTTTCTTTTCCTTTTTGAGCTGGACAGTGATTTCAGAAATACAGGTACTTTCTGCACCTCTTCTTAAAGCATGTAAATATATACCTCAGTACCCTGTTCCCCAGATTGACATGTCATCCATTCCTTTCAGGGGACATTATTAACATTCTCACAGAAGATGAAATTCAGTTCTCTAAGGGGTCATATCATTTCTGGTCACAGAGAGCTTCATCATCTCATTTCTTTGTGTTCACTCATCCTTTAGCAGATTCCTGTTCACTAGTCATATTTCTGCCATTTACGGTATCTCTTCACCTATGTCAGGATCCTTGGCTTGTTGGAATTTTTTTCATATCTGGTTTAATGCTTCTATTCATTCTCTCTGGAAACCAAATTTTATATTCTGTTAATCAATTTATTAAATTTTTTTTTTTATTTCCAAACCATACTTTGTAGTTCTTAAATCTCTCAAAGTCAAAGCGAGATAGGAGTTTAGCCCCTTTTGGAACTTGCTGATAGCTGACTATATTGGTAGCACAAAATATGAGTTATTTCAAAACTTTAACATGACACCATCTGGTGTACATAAGTTATTAATTATTTATGCTTATTGCATTATCTTTATCCCATTACATTTTAAAGTTTGAGTATTTGTTATATAAGCCATGATTTTTAAAATATATATATATATAAATTTATTATGTTAGATGCTCCGATCTGTATCTCCTTTATATCCACTGGAAAATCCAAGAAAATGAATGTTATGCAACAAGATTGGGATTTTAAGTTTTAGATTAAGTATTTTGGCTTTTTTCATAATTTATTAGTCTAATACTAGTTCTGCTTCAACAGAAATATGACTAATAGCTTAAGTTGGTAAAGACAGCATTCCATAAATCATTTATGATTTCAAATTAAGGGGATTTAAAATTCTCAGAATGTGTTCAGTTTTCACTTAGCTGTAAAGAACAAAGACATCATTATTTGTGCAAGTGGTAAGTAAAAAGAAGGGGAAGCTAACTGACTTCCTATTTGAGAAAAGTAGTTAATGTGTGTCCTTGAAATTTATAATAATATCATTCCCACACATACTTTTATATCAACATTCCCAGAAATTTGTCTCAAATACCACAGTAAATTTGTCCACTGTGGGTTGCAAACACCAATAGTAACAGAGCCATGCCCTACATCTGTGGGAATTTCCATCCCAAAATGATCACTTTGAAATATGCAGCCATTGCTTCTCCTTCCCTCCATCATGCCATCTTGTTTGCGAAGTAAAACGCAATTGCCGCTTCTTGGTGGAAACTTGCAAAAATACTTTATGGACACGAAGTGCAGAGAACTTTAATGAAATTAGTCATTTATCCTGTGTGTGAGTGTCGCCAACAATGATGTCTAGAGCTGGTTCACATTCAGAACAGCAGCCAGCAATACAGCACAGTGCTGATTGCTGCATACTGTTGTTCATTGGGAAAAGTGTGTATTACAGATATACTTTTAATATCTACATTTCCTCACCCAAAGAAGAAAAAAGTATGTGAATATCCAGTGGACACTTCATAGGAAATGTTTTAAACCACTTCCAGACATGTCCTTTGTAGTCAGTGGACATCACTGGAATTCCCTAAGGTCTCAGGGTTTCTGGGATAATTTATCATCAGTGATGACATTAAGGCTCAGGTTTTCCCCTCTAATTGCCATTTTTTCTTATTTCCATCCCGTAAATCTTTCATTGTTGAAAGGGAAAGATCATCTTTTCTTCAGTAATTGACATAAATTTTGAAAGATCAAGCATACTGAAGTCTCTGGCACAGGAAAATAAAAAAAGATCGAGATGAGTTACAGAAAGTAATTAGCACCAGATTTTCAGTTTTAAAGTTTTACAAAACATGAACTCAGAACTTCTTTTTTAAGAGGAAAAACACTTGAATTAGTATCCTCTGTTGCAGCCAATAACAGTATCTTATTAAATATGTCCTGATAATCCACTAGCTCTGTCCTAAAAATGCATTATTTCATAATAGAGCCAGACCTAAATGGATAACAGATTTCTATACAGACACATTGAGAATGGTTGAATGTTGTTCATCTTGGCCTTGTGGGTGTTAAATGTTTGTAGATATTATTTGAGGTTTTGCATGTCACAGATTTCTTTCCCCTATTTAGGGCCAAATTTTGTGCAAGAGAACAGTGCTATAAATGGGATCATCTTCATGTAGGCAACTAATTAGAGGTAATCCCATAACTAACAAAGAAAAATTAAGAATATTTTTCATATTCATAATGTTTCACATCACAATGTTATTCCTTACATATTTCATTACACGTTTTATGTATTTCAGTTGGCAAATTAAAAAAGGCATCTGAAATGCAGTATATTCTTGTGTGTGTAGCTTTGCTTTTGTTCTTTTATTGGAAATGCAGCCTTGCAACATGTGCATGATCGTAGATTTACATTGTGTAAAATTACTGTAATTTTATCTGTTCAGGAAGTCAGAAAGGGATTTAATAAGTAGGAAAGATTAAATTAGGAAGTAATATAAAGGCAGAGTGTATATATTTTGCATTTGAAAATAACCTTTTATAACAAGAGAACCTATTATAGTACAGTATACTATAATTCCACTTTCTAGTGATATCCTTGCTAATTGTCACAGTGTTGTCTTTACATCCGGATATGAATAGTTCGTATATGTACACACTTCAGAAGTTATTTCTATAATGGAATATGTGCTCCCTGTCACTGTTATTAACATCCAAATGGAAAAATATTCACCAATTATTTTTTTTATAAATTATGACTGTACAGTGTAAATTAGTAAATCAAATATTGTAGCAATGAAGAGATGCACTTTAAAAATGTAAAAGTGTTTATCTCAAAGAGTGTTATTTTGTATAGATGTTTTTGAATAAATAATTTATTGCTCATTGGTGTTTTTTTCTCATTTATAAAATTAATATAAAGGATTTGTTGACAGCTATTTGAGGTTTATATTTTATCATAAGTGATTTTGGTGGGTTTCTCAATTTTTAAAATGAAAGTTTTGTAATTGCATCAGTAAAGGACTTAGTCACATTTCACCTTTTATTTAATAAATCATCATTGACTTTATCTAGTTGCTATGATGAAGTCTAGGTGTGATCCATGGTGCAGCCCACAGTCCTTATGATCAATCAGCAAAGGGACCTGGTCACAGCAGCTTCCTTCAGCCGTGAAGACCAATTTTGGCCATGGAAATCAAGGTATGGAGAGAGGAATGCATAACAAGTGGTTTTAGGCTTAGACAAGTGAGGAGAGAATCAAGGTCTATCATTTGCCTGTAATCTGGAATAAGGAATTAGAAGCACTCCCACTTCCCATAGTTTAAATGCAGCCAGTAGAGATTTACTGCTCCCAGTAAATGACATAATGACCGTGATGTATATTTGTTTCAGTGAGAGATCATTGCTGAAATCCTGAACTTAAAGGTGCTAAACAACAAAATGTCTGCAGCCTTCAAAGCTGGACAAAATTCAGATTTTTTAATTTGAGATTTCTTGTATACACGTTCCTTGTTTTGCTAGCAGAGAAAAATGTGACACATTAGGAACACTGTCAAATCTACTTGGTAGATGAATAGAAAAAGAGACTTCAGTAAAGCTTTATAATGAATTTTAAGTCTTCTAGTATATCTGGTCTCTAAGAAGAAAACACATTTACCACCATGTAGGTGATACTCATGTTGTTAGTAGTGGAATCATCCACCTGTAGGTACCATTAACTGTAAAAAAAAAATGTTTCCTAAGTACTTCCAGAAGAGAATATGTCTTGAAAAATAAATCCTGAAGTTAAACCTAAAAGAAAAACAGTATGTGATGGCAATGGATCTCAGCCTGCTTTCTTAGACAATGCCAATACAGTTTAATCAAAGCTAACCTGTAAAGAGTCAACATGTTTCAGTCACCGCTTAGTCAAAGACTAAGTCATCTCTTAGTCTTTGAATCAAGACATACTCTAGTACAACAAATGTGTATCCAAAATGAGACTTAGACAACTAAATTTAAAGTAGAGTTTGAAAAAGTAACCATCGAAAGTCTTCTGTCTGTCAACAAATCTGAAGGCTGTAAATCTTTAAACATCCTTAATACCCCAAATTTCCATGTGTGCTGATGTGCTTTTCGTGTAAACAGAGGGCAAACAATTAGGAGGAAGGCTGCTTGGTCCAGGGAAAGGCTTGATACTATAGTGCCTTTTTAGAGTGCAGTCAGACCAGCGTCTTCACAAAATGATGTGTCAGCTGCCATTTCTATTACAATATGTTCTTAAAGGCAGGAAGGGGCAGAGTGACGCTTCACAACTGGGGCTGGTATTTAATTGCCTGTTGATTTCAGCACTGGGCCCAGAGGGGAAAATGCTCTTTTAACAAGCAAACTCCTAGAGCAGCTAGGTTTTTAAATGGCATCATTTCCTGCTTGTCCCCCTTCTGTGCTCAGGGCTACTCCCTGAGAACAGGCAGCAGAGGAGAATATGTGCCTGCATTGTATGTCACAGTCTGGCATTTTAACTCCAGCAGCCCCTGAAGAGATCTATTTCAGTAAGGCAGCCTTTAAGAAGCTGCAGTGAAGGAAGGACAGGAGGAGCAGAGCAGACAGCCAGGGGGGCTGCATGCTATTTAAGCAACTTCTCTTTGTGTCAGCATGTGCCAGAGCCCCTGGTTGCAATGTTGTAACTGCATTCTTCATCGCAAGAGGCTGCTGTGAATGGAAGGAGAGTAAGCGCAGGCTAAAGTGCAAGCTTTGGTAACCGGACAAGCAGGGCAATCATCTGGGGAGGTGTAATCCTGATCTTTGGTCCCCTTCCAAAGAGAAAAATGCAGAAATGGGAGGAAGGGCTCATTTATGTGCAGATTAAATTACATTTTACTCTGACATGTTGGACTTTTTCACTCTCCTGTGGTAGTAAATTGTGCCTCTCATGGTAATAGATGTAATTGCTTTGTGATGAATTATATTAACAATTTCAGATGGTTTGTTCTACTTCATGCTTGGAATGACAGGGCTGAATTATTTTCTGCAGTATGTAGCTTAAAACAGAAAAAAAAATCCTTCTGATTAGGAAAAACTGGTGCTTACTTTCAACTGCAGGAAAAAAAAATGTTTGCAAGTGGCTAATTTTAAAGTAATCACATTTCTTTTGTCCTTAGGATTTTTAATGCCGATGGCTGTTGTAAACTTCCTGACTTTTTCAAAGAAAGGGAGCTATTCTTCATAGTTCACCTGTACTAAATTAGGTCATACTCAGTCTTCACTGCAGCTCATGAACTCAAGGCTTGTAGTGTTGCACCTGTCAGAGAAATGAGTAGGTTAATTTTTAAGTACACAAAGAAAAGAGGTTGTCTTCCTTTTCTTCCTTCTGAGAGCTGGACCTTGTTGTTTATATGCAGACTTGTTTAATGATTCAGGTGCAACTTTTTGTGCATCCAAAGTGGGAACTCTACTTGATGGTGTCAGAAGTAGAGAAAAGGAGCTTAAGACTACTTGCTCAGTATCTCCACCATCTGTGAATCTCCCATTGCATTAAATACTTATTGCCTATCCAGCACAGAGCCAGTATAAAGGCCCATCCTTTCATCTTAGAAGTAGCAGCAAGCTCAGATTTGCAGATCAGTCTTTTCTTGTACTCAGAGTGGGTAGTTCCCAACCCAGAAGCAGCCCCAGGTCCTTCCTGCAGACCTACACCAGTCTGACAGTTTGGTAGGGAGCACTACAAAATGAAAGGATTTTACTCTAAGGATGTTTATCTAACTAGCATCATTGTTTTTAAAGCATGAAAGATCGTCCCTGTTTCTGTGACAGAAATGAGGAGAAGGGTTAAGTGACAATTAGAGACCCAGGACAGAAGTAGGGTAAGGAAAAATGTGAGACAAAACAGAGGGAGGGATAAAGAAAGACAGAGCAAGTGGAGGGTCAGGTATGGAGAAGGGATGGAAAAACAGAAATAGAAAGGTAGGATCAGCAAGAGGGACTGGCATGAAGACAGTGAGAGAGGTAAAGGTAAGTGAGGGAAGGGATGGAGGGAGGGGTGTCCTGGCCTAGAAAAGTGGCATATGCCTGCTGCTCTGATTGAGAAACAAGAGCGGTGTCCCCTTTCAAATATTAACACTGAGCATACTGATATGTGCATGGCTGGGGAGGGTGGGGGGAATGAGGTGATGGTCAGAAGCAGGATGGAAAAAACACTGAATATCGCTGTGTCAAAGGAGGCTTGTAAGGTAAGACATTTCCTGGTGATGCAGATGAGTTGATAGAGTTTTGTATTTTAATGTCTTGCCCAGAATATTTAAATCTTATCTACTTTCAGATCTGTCTTTTGCTGCGGATATTCAGGCGAGCGGGAAAGAACGACACATCTATAAGATGCAAGTTACAATCCAAATTTATTATTGACAGCTCTTGCTTATATATTGTACT
>JARCZZ010019530.1:8666-23239 GCA_030323915.1 Brotogeris chrysoptera | reverse complement strand
CCTTGCTTCCACCTTTTATAAGCCTTTTTTCCTTTGAATTTTCCTCAGCAGCTCCTTATCCATCCAAGGAGGTCTCCTGGCCCTCCTGCAGCACTTTCTTCTAGTAGGGACGTAACACTCCTGAGCTTGCAGCAGGTGATCCTTGAATATCAACCAAGAGCCTTGGCCCTCCTGCCTTCTAAGGCTATATGCCATGGAACCTTACTGAGCAGGTTCCTGAAGAGGCCAAAGTCTTCTCTCTTGAAGTCCAGGGCATTGATATTGCTGCACGCTCTTCTCTCTGTCTTGAGGATCTCAAATTCAACCATCTCATGATCACTGCAACCAAGGCTGCCCTGGAGCATCACATTTCCAGCCAGCCCTTCCCTGTTGGTGAGGATGAGGTCAGGCATGGCACCTCTCCTTGTCGGCTCCTCTATTACTTGTAGAAGGAAGCTGTCTTCCACACGATGATTTTACAGCCTAACTGACCTCCCTGCCTGAGTGCTCTTTTGAAGACCCAGATTATGTTTTTTCTTCTTTACTTGTAGCTCTAGTTATAACCTCATATCCAATTTAATTTGTTCCTTCCCATTCTCCACACAAGATTAGAAACACTTGCAGAGCCTTAACATATATCCTCTCTTAATTATCTCATAGTTGAGCCATACATATATAGCTCTTTTAATCTTCCCTCATATGTAAATTCCTCTGGTCCCCTGACCATTTTTGTTTCTCTTCTCTGAACTCTCTCTAATTTGTCAATATGTTTTTGGTAATTAAGATTCCCTCAACTAAATGCAATGTTCCATATGCTTTCATGCCAGATCCCTACAGATTTTCAGAAGAGGTCACTGCTCACAGCTGGGGCCAGATTTCCAAAAGCACTTTGAATGCTGAGTGCTTTTGAAAATATGGCTATGAAATATCATTATGGGAGCTTTTGGTTAAGGAGCATTTTGAAAGAATTAGCTCTCATGTAGGTGTCTTAATGGAGTTGGGACTCTATTAAAAATGTGGTGCCCTTAAAAATCTTAAGCATAGGAATATATGTCTCCAATCCCTTTTGAAAATCAGACTTATAGAGGATAACTTTTTTCCTTTTACATATCTTCTATTTCTGTTTCACATTATTCAGATCAGTGATATCTGTTATGCTATATTCCTCTACATGATTTTAAGTAAAGTTTTCAAAATCTACTTAAATACATAATTTTTGAAATTGTATTAAATGTAGTTAATAGTCATAGAAGAATGGTGCCCAAAGATGCCTACTTATAAGCTGTGTTAACTGTACCAGCTTGCCATGGTTTTTTTGCACATCATAAACAATGCAGACATTGAGCAAAACCAAGGACATAAATCAGTCTGGATAACTGGTTAACTTTTTTTTTTCCTTCTTGTGAATTATAATCAGTTTTTAAAATCTGTTTTCTTAAGTATTTTCACAGTGGAAAAAGGCAAAACTCTCTTCTATTGGATACACGTGACTTAACCAACATTGTCTTGGCACTAAGATGCAGAGCTTCTCACAGATGAGTTTAGTATTTAACTAGGTTCTTTGGATCATTTGGGATCTTGTCTTTTCTGTTTGGGGTCAGAAGGCAAAACTATTCCAATCTCTTTTTCTAACTCCCCAGAGCACCCATATCATTGAAAGAACAGTTTGGATCACAAGTTTTTTAGAAATATATGTCTAGGTGTCAAAAATGATTAATGTATGCTGTGGAACTTTGTGCTTCCACAATACTGTCTGCAGAAAAGTTCTTATTTTACTTCCCAGCTACCTCTACTAAGCAAGCTTCATGTTGGACAGTACTGAGAGAATGGGGGGGAGGATAATTTTTCATTTTTGTTTGGAGTGGGGGCTTAAAATTTCAAAAGAACTGCAACTGAATAATGACTTACAGAAAGTTAAATTATCTGGATCCACTTCTGTACTGTAGTAAACATATTCACTAGACAGTTAAAAAATTGTTTATGATGCGCCTAATAGAGCTATTCTAGTTTATCAGTTAAATATGTATTCATAATTTTTTAAAAAGAATGTTATTTGCCCAGAAGACCAGAACAGTTTCTAAAAGAGCTTTTCCAGTCCATAATGTAAATATGTATTTAGGACAAGTGCTGTGTGTACAGTATTAAAAAAAAATCCTCTGAAAATCTCTTTGAAAAGTTATTACACATGTCCACTGCTGCAGCAAAGTTTTAAATATTCATATCTCAGCTGTTTCCTTTTTCAGACTTTTCAATTTGGTTTGCATATATTTTGGGTGAAGTGCTCAACGAGAGCCTCATTTGTTGAATGTTAACAGGCTTGCGTTATGCTAACAGGCTGCTCATGTGTGTCAAGCTACATATGTGCTTAAGTCTTTACCAGATCACGGACTTCATTTTGTCAGGCTAACTTAAATATCACATCAATGTGTAAAGTACTGTCTTCCTTACATGCTCATGAATCTCTGTCTCTTCCTCCCACTTTCCCTTTGGTGAATTATCTGCACACAGCGTGTCCGTTATTTGGACTCTGATGTACATAGAAAAGCTATCACTGCTCTACCAACTATCATCATCCCTCCAGAAGTTGTTTCAGAGATCCATAGCATACACTACTGGAAGATAACGTGGGTGGGTATAATAAGAGATGTATATCTCTGTTGAGATTTTGAACTTGTTTTGTCCTTTCTCTGTGACACGAGTCGTGTCCTGAACAGACAAAACCAGGTGACAGGGAGACATCTTGGAAGAGAGAAGGAAGGGAAACGACAGGACTATAAATACTCTTTGTGGCTGGCCTTGGCACCAGAAAACTGTCTGTGGAGACCTATCACATCTGGGTAGACATAAGAGTTGATCAGGAAGATCACTGTCATTTGAGTAATTATGTTGGGGATTTGGAAAATGTTTTTACTTCTCTTTCACAATTAAATTAAAAAATAGTTTAAAAATAAAAAATAAAAAAAAGGAACGAAAGCCCATCCCTGTGTTTCTCAATAGGTACTTTGCATGAGTTTGCTAGAAAATCAGTTACAAGCTAACACAATTGTAGGGCATAAAAGCGGGCTTATTTCTGTCTTGCTTTGTGCTTGTATTTTTACTTGTGCTGTGAGTACAAAATGGGTGTACAGCAGTAGCAAAACTGAGTTGGGGTATGTTGTATTAATTTAGCAGTGTTACAAATAGTTATGCAGTGTGACAGATTAACTAGAGTATCAGTAACGTAATATTGATTTATTTTCTCAGGTAACTACTCTAACATAGAAATCAATGCATCTTACATACATCTCCTTTCTTATGCGTCTGACCATATGCCAGTGCAGAATAGTATTTATTATTAATTCCACTAATGGGAATTTTACTTTTTTTTCTCAATTTTACATCAATTTATATTTTCTTGCAGGTATTGCAGAGATTTAAGAATTAAGAGTTAATTTTTTATTGTTATTTTCATTATAAGCTCATTTGAGTTTCTTTTTTTCCTTCAGTAACATTGCAAATATTTGATTCTTCAGGTCATTGAAACAAAGTTCTATTGAATTCACCAGAATTTTTGGCTTTCAATGATGGCAAGGTTTTAACCAAAACAGCAAGCACAAATGCATTAAATTTTCAAAGATTTACATTTATGACAACATGACAGATACAAAGAGAAAGTATGGAGTATCTAAGCAAACATTTTGCATGTTTTCATTCTATTACAATGCTTTAAAATGCTGTTCAATTCTCAGTAAAGCAGGGTGGGTTTTTAATATGAAAACTGACAGCTGTCTTGAATTTCAAAAATGCAAATATAGATCCAGATTTTGAAACAGTCTGAAGTTCTTCCAATAAAATAAAAAGCAGTAAAAAATTACATGTGCTTATTGCAAAACAATCAGCCTGAACATTTTTCAAAAATGAATATATTTACATACCAAATTCCCATCTTTTCCAAAACTCTTTTTGTGGAATTTGTCATGACATTTTTTGCCAACATTTTTGTTGAAATGGCTGTGAAGGTTTTTACTGAAAACAAAGTTTTAATTCCATGAAAGAGATGATAAATCAAAAATGCTACCTAAAATTCAAGTTAAAACGCCTAAAATCACTTTTAGCATTATGTCAACAAAAGATCAACATCTTCTTTACAGATGCTTTTTCATTTTACAGAAGGCCAATTTCAGAATGGAATTTTCTTTGTTTTCTGTCTATTTTTCTGTCTGTCTTCTCTACATTTGACTGATCAGAGCTGCAATAAAAAAGGATCAGAAAATCCTCCACTATGTATCAGAGCTTATCTAATTATTTAATTGTTGCTACTGGTATAATTGGTTTGTGTAAGAGGTTCTGTTTTCCAAATTTGATTTGAAGACTGGGAAATTGTTTAGGGTATTCATGTTTACTCCACCAATCTTTCTTTCCCTTTTTTAGAAATCCATGGCCAGCAGCATCATCTGAATCTCTTCTGTGGCTACTGGTATACGTTCTTCAACATTCTGATATACTTCACAGTCTGTCCTGCTTTATGCAGATCAAAGAGAATACTCTGCTCTAAGTGAATATATGTAATATGTTTTAAAGACAAATACATGTGTAAGGCAGTGGTATATGCTGCAAGTTGAAGGCCTTCCAGTTAAGGGGGCAGAAAGGGGTTTATTAACTAATATGAGCACTGTGGTTGAATCTTGCTTGTT
The DNA here is from genome assembly GCA_030323915.1 of Brotogeris chrysoptera. Classification (NCBI taxonomy): domain Eukaryota; kingdom Metazoa; phylum Chordata; class Aves; order Psittaciformes; family Psittacidae; genus Brotogeris; species Brotogeris chrysoptera. Next base: position 18,587 of record JARCZZ010019530.1, on the reverse strand, counting down.
TTAGAAATGTTCCATTCACATACATGCTTTTAAGTCACCTTCCACACATTGCATGGAAATTTGTTTTGATGATTACCTTAATTTTTAACCTGGGGATTATTAATAATGCTGCCAGCACCTCAGCATCTTGATATTTTCATGGCCCTTTAAAACTTTATCAGTGTTCTTATCTTTGATATTTCAATTCTCTCCCTCCCCTGAGGCTCTTGTCATGAATTGGCTGTGTTCTTCCCCATTTTTCCCAAAGGAAGAATCTGCTTAGTTATTCCTAGGAGGTTGCTGAGACTGCTTAAACAAAAAGATATTGCCCTATTTAATCAGTTTCTTGATCTTGTATTTCTTGTTTTCTATTTGTTTTTGACTTTAGCACTTATTGCAAGTAGCCTGATGAAATATTAAACTAGTAAAGTTCTTCTGCTTCTAGGACATTTGTTTTCATCTATATAAGGTTGATCACCATTAGAGAGTAAATCTATACAGGAGAAAAGGTGATCTGTAACCAATAGGTAGTGTGAATTTATGTCTGTTAAAATACAGAGGTTGATTATAAGATCTAAAGAGGTTACATTCACACTCATTGAATTTAATGACAGAACTTCAGTTTCTTTCACTGGGAGCAGGTTTGGACTTGACTCCTCGGATGACAAAGATACATATGTGTATGCATATGTATTTTTCTTATTTTACGTACCTAGGAGTACATCATATTTTCAGTTTAATTCTTGCATGATACATACAACTTAAAGTAAGTGTTCTTGTTCAAAGTCTGATTCTATTAAAACAACACCAGGCTTCACATCTTTCAGTTATTCTCTGTAAAACCTATAAATAAATCTACAAATGAAGTATTTTTTTTTATTTTAATTGATAATCTGACAAACTCAAAGCTGTTCTTACCATTGCACAGCCTCTTCGTCATTAATAAAAAGGTTTTCTGTGCTAAATTAGGCTGCTTACCATGATAATTGTACTTCAGGTTTCCTTACATGGCATATGCCATTGATGGCATGACTTTTTGCATTTTATTTGGATAGACTTTATTGGAATGGAAGCCATTCTGTTGCTATTTCTTAGCACGGAGTAGAGTCTAGTCTCTTGGTATTAGCTAACTGTCCCTACAGAGGTAAGAGGGTACTATGAGTTTGTTTCATTTAATTAAGTCTGTAGAGTTTTTTTCTTTTTTTTCACTGGAAAAACAAAGGAAGCTCATAAAGCTCCATGGCTTCTAAGACATATTTCGCTGTTGGTTTTGTGCTGTTCCAGTCTTCTGTTGTTAATCAGGTCAAGCCAGTTTGCTGCTGAGAAAGTAACAGTAGTGCCACCAGACTGCAATCTGTCAATCCCCCCTAAAAACTTCCTTCAATTGCTTTTGTAGGCTTACTGTCTCTTTTCAGAGTCCCTGGGCTACATCCCTGCTGCATCTTGATAAAAGTTCTCACTCCCTGTGTAAATGTCAATAATTGCATGAAAGCACAGAAATATCTTCTCGAGGGCTCCAGAAAGTGTTGTTGAGTGCAGGGCATCCTGCTACCTTTCTTTGTCAACCAACAAAAAGAAAAGATGTTAATGGCAGCTGTGAAAAAGTTCTTGAATGTGTGTACTTTGCCCTTTGCCTCCTGGTAGCTGTTGCTTTATTTTCAAAATTAAGCTGTGTGCTGAAGTTCAGTATAACTGTCCCTAAGAAGTTCTCCTATATTTTACATTGCAGATGTAAACAGTGGAGCTCTCCTTGTGTCATTTCAGCATTTCGGCTGCAACACTGTCTCTTCAGAGAGAGCACTGGTAGGGCTAAGTAAGGACTTACCTGAGCATCACAACATTTCATAACAATGATGGCATCAAAGCATCTCATTTGCAGAAATATCATTCTTGTGATAATCTGCTCTCCCACTTCAACAAAGAACTTTTTATTCAGTAGCTAATTTGACCTTGGGAAGCCTGCAGATCTAATTTTCTGCAGTTCAAAAAAAAGCCTCGGTCTTTTCTGTCTTGTTACTTAACAATCCCATACAATGTTTAAATTTTACTTGAGATGAAATATCTATTTCCATTACTTTAGTATATTCACTCACCTATTTCTTATCACCTTTTTCAGCCAGGGGAATTTTGAATTGAATGTATTAATATACCGACATGCAAAAGGATCTTTCTATTGGTTTTCAAGTATATGGAGAGTTAGTCAAATTATTTTTTCACTGAAAATCTCAGTGAAGATAAAAACACACTCATTGTTAACACTTCTCCAGAAAGGTTCTGTTGGTTTGCTTTGTTTTTAAATAATTAAAATAAAACCATTTTGGCTAAGGCCAGAATATTTTGATTTAGGAATGCCACTGCAGTTCCTCACAGTAGAATTCCATTTCAACACTTCTTATTGAACATCTCAGTTCGCTACCTAGGGAACACATCTTAATGGGAATTTCATATTGTTGTATATTATGGGAAAAGACAGTGACCAGTCCTTGGAGCGACAGAAAACGTGTCATAGACTGAAGTTCCCTTGAAGCACTGTGATATTAAAAATCATTATTTTTAGGTAGTAAGAAAAACAGTGGTTTTGATGCAAATTAAAACTCATGCTTAAAGATTCATTTAGTTGCAAACATAATTTCACATGGTAAAAAAAATAGAAAGGAAAATTTGACTAATTTAGAAATGGACTTGCTCATATTTTAAATGGCATCAATGAGGATCTTACAAAATAATTTTACACCTTTTTTAGAATGCAACAAATTTGAACTCTTCTTCCACCTCAGGTATTCTCCTTCACAGAAGACACCTATACTGTGCCTTAACTCTCTATTCTTGACAAAAAAAAAACAAAACAGAACTTTGATTTTTCTTTGTGTCCTACTTTATTCCTTGAAAATTAACTTCTTTCAGTCATAGACTGCAATAACAATTATGTTCTTAGAATGGAAATTTTTACAAATATGCTAAGTTTCCATAAATACTTAATAATATCATAAAAGTGCAAACAACTAAAATATCTTTCTGAAAAAAAAATTTAGTTTCTCACCATCTTACTTGCATAAATGTGTATTTTTCTTTCCAGTTTATGCCAGTATGACTCTTACTGCACTGTGAAAATATTTGTGGCATGAAGAAGGGTCATATATCATTAGTGAGTTTTTCTTGTAAACAGAAAAACAATTTCATTTTTACAGGCTTTATATACATATACATTAATTAATCAATTGAGGAACCCTTAATTTATTCTAGCAAGTGTTTATGCATTTTGCACAAAATAATCGCTTGAAAAATGAGAGAAGATTGTTTGAAGTGAAGATTAAAACAAAGGTATCTCACATGTCTCTAGGGTATGACCCTTACCGAGAGCAGAGTCCACAGAACCTGGCAGTACCAGAGACCTCCCATGAACTCACCTCTGAATAGTCTAGCAACATATGATAAAAGAACTACAATTCCAACAATGCATGAACATGACATATTTAGAATACATCTTGTGATGTGGGTGATGCAGGTTTGAATTTTCTTGAGCTGATGAAGCCACCAACTCCAGCTCTCACACCTTCAGGGAAGCTATGCAGTCAATGAGATAGTAAAGAAGAAGGATGGTGACAACCCTCTCCACACTTCTCAACAGATTTTTTTATTTATAGGTGATCAAGTCATGTCTCCTACATTCAAGATTGTCAGTATGAGTCAGTGATTCTTGGCACTTACTGAATGGGAAAGGCTCCACTGGACTCCTGAGTTGATCTGTGGTCCTTGGTGGCTTTATTTGATAGGGGATGTTCATCTGAGCTGAGACATTCAGATCAGCCAAGATGAGACAGCTTTGTTTTGTTCAGTAGAACTTCAGCAGTCTAAGTAAAAACTGACCCAGTTTAATAAAGCTATTAGCCAAAGCACAACTTCCTACCATTTCTCACACACCAAACTGGAATATACAGAGTATTTGTGAACTCAAACACTTTTTACCTAGGCAGAACAAACACTTTTCTTGGAACTAACCTATCTATCTCAGTTCCCTATCTGTACAGCAGCCATAACGGTGTCTCCCTGTCTTATATAGGTGTTATAAGGATAGCTACTTTAAGAAGGCATTTTAGCATGCCTTGGGAAGCAGAGCTTTGGGGCATACAAATTTTTAAGATATGATCTATCATTTTTTAATGTGTAATAGCACCTGTAGATTGTTCTAGAGGAAATTCTTGTGTTCTGTGTTGACAGAGCTTAGAAGCTATTGTAAGTAATTATATTTAGGTACAAAGATAATCAATTCACTTTGCTTGTGCATGTGATCCCTTGCATTGGTTTATTTAGGAGTCTCCAGGTAATAAGCACATTTCGTTTTGCAGGAATCTCCTCAGGAAACAAAAGTATCCCAGGTGCTAAACCAACTGATAATACGTTCATAGGACTAGTGTCTCACAGATGCATAGGCAAGATTTTGTTGTTCTGTGTTTTATTAAAAACAAACAACCAAAACCCACTAAGCTTTACAAAAAAGTTTTAATAAAATCATTAGAAGTAACAAATGAAACAACTAATACACCAACAGAAAAGGTGATTGACACTTCCACTGAGGTAAGAGATGCAATGCCATCTGACACCTCATACTGTTTTCATTCTACAGAAGAACAGTAGCAGTACTTTGTAAAGACCAGTGTGGGAGCACAGCGTATGCTACTGTTTGTCAACACAGCTGTTTGCTAAACAACCAAAAATAAATGTATAGTTCTAACTACTCTTTGGCCATTCAAAAGCACTATAAGAATCTACACTATTAAATGGCTCACAGAGAACAGGGTCACAAAAACCTTACAGGCCCTCAGGCCATTTGTTCTCATCCCCATGCTTTGCCTTCTGCTGTGTGTTTTTGGGGCTACTTCTGAACCGGGTCAGGGGACTCATTAGGTTATAAATAACCCAAAACCAACCCCAAACAGTTGCAAGAGCATTTAAGAGGGACAGCATGTGCTAATGGTGGGTGGCAGGGTAGCTCAGAGGCTATTTATCCTGACCTGTTGCAGAAAGAAATGTTCTTCAGACTAGAGCTTACGCCATCAGACTCTCTTCTGCCTCTTGCTCTGTACTCTTTTATCCTGTCTGCCATCTCCTGTAGCTGCTGCTAAGCTTAAAAACTTCAATTGTCCAATTCGAATAAGTAAGAACTGGAGTTTTCTTGGTAGTGGTGTTTGGCTTCGTTGGTTCTTTTTAAATTCAGTTTTCCCTAGTTGGCCTGTGGAATGTATTTCAACAGATGGTCATGGATTTTTAAACGCTGTGAGTGGATTTTTAATAAGTCTGACTAATTTTATGATCATTGCAGTTCATGTGTACTCAACATTCCCACTGACTTCAGCAGGAAGGGTTGGATGTGCAAAAAACGTCATATTGCACTCAGCCAATGTAACTCTGGCAGCATAGATAAATAAGGGAATACTGGCCTCATGTTCTTGGCTGTAACAGTCAGGTTCGATTGTTTTCCTCCATTCAGTTGACTTAAATATATTATGGGGCTTTTTCCCTTCCCTTGGTAGCATCAGGCATCAGCCACAGCTGGAGGCAGAAGTTAGAGTAGTTGTCTGATCAGTGGTGATAAACACCATGCTTTTTAAAATGGTGTGATTTGTGGGTAGCTTCAGCTTCTTCCTTCACTGCATAAAAAACCCCCACCATCACTGCTAAAAGCTCCTGTTCATTTTTCCTCTTTCCAATCTGAGTTTCTCCCCCTCTTCTTTAAATTCAGTGAGTGAGATCATGATGTCTCTTTGAAACCTTACCTGTTATTGTCTCTGTGCCAAAACATAATATGTCATGGAGAAATGGCCTACAGCTATGCCTTACAAAGCTGAAGGGGAAAAAGATATTCTGCCTATTGTCAAATATCCTTCGTGCTATATTGCTACAGCAGAGATCCACTGTCCTCCTGCATTTTCTTCCTGCTGACAAGTTCACATCTCAGACCATCTGTCTTGATTTGATAAAATGTTTGGTCATCCTGCAAGTCAGAGAAGATCAGCAGCACAGGTTTTCCTGAACCGGCTGCTTAGAAAATTTCTATCAACAAGTTCACAAGGCAATAAAATGTAATTGTTACCAAGAGAGTGCACCTTCACATTTCTTTTCTGCATGTTTCGTGGGGTTTTCTTGAGGTTTGTTTACTACTGACAAGCTTAATCTAGCAACACATTACAAACCCCCTTTTGGCAGCCATAGGAATATATTTAAAACAGGTTTTGTTTGATATCTACAAGAAATCTCTGTTTGGTTTATGTAATAAGACAAATGTATGCAAATCTGTCCTCTGATCCTGTAAATTAGATGCCTGGAATCGGTAAGCAATACAGTAAAAGCTCACTAAGTTGCATTTTACCTATTCACATAGTCCATAAAACTCACATGAAAAACAATGGTTCCTTCACTATTCTCAACAAATATTTGATACAATATTTTGTAAGGTCTCACATTATAGCAACTTTCTTTGTATGAAATGTAGTGAGATTGATTCTTTATAAAAAAAATGCTTCACAACAGTTATTATTACTCTGCAGTGCAAGTATGAATAAATATTTTGAACTGTCACCAAGCAAATGTAGCTATTGAGATGAATACATTGGTTTTGTGTATTTCTTCATCTGCACTGCCATTTTTTACAATTCAGTAATTAACTGATAACTACTGAATTAATATTCAGTCTCTTAGAACATTTTTAAAAAGGGCTGTATGTCTAGGACTAGTTCTACAGCTCTCATTTAGGGCTAAATTCACAACAGACCACAATGCTGGTTGTTTCCAGCACCTCCAGTCTCAAGTGCCTGCTTCCAGGAGAATGTACAATCCCAACTGGAAGGCAAGCTGCTTAAGATGAGGACAATTTAGGTCCAGAAAAGTGCATGTGAGTGTAAAGAAAGCTGGGTCATTCAAACTATACTTTTCAAACTGCTGTGGATGCAGAAGTGTCAGACCCTGGTCCTTTTCCATACCTTGACGAACCCAGGGTCTTCTTGAGTTTGATACCAGTGTCCACCCCACCTCCCAACGCATATTGAAGGAAAAAACACGTCTGCTTTTTCTTTTGCATCACGTTGATAAATGCTCAGAGGACTTAAACGTGCCAGTGGAAGATCTGGATTTGTATTTCTGCTTTGTGAAAATGGGTTTGAACCTGTGACGTTCTGTAAACCTGGCAGCCAAAAGTGTGCTGCTGGGTGCATCCCTCACTGGCCCATCCATCCAAACCTGCTGTGATGGTCGAAATACCCTTTTTGTGTCTGTCTCAAGACAACTCAAAAGAAAGAAATGACAGTTTGTTATCACTTGGGCAAACAGCAGCAGGGCAGAGCAGGAATCCCAGTGTTGTCTGCCCCGGAGCCGTGAAGATCAACTGCCCCAGTAACAAACTGCCCTGAGACAGTGCGACAGACACTGCAGCACCTACCAGGACACAACTGGCTCTGGGGTCTTACCAGATTGCCTGGGAATAAGTCTCCACCTGTGGGAGGGCTTCACGAAACCCTGGCCCTACAAAAAGGCAGCCATCCTGTGGCCGTGTGGTTCATCTCTCCACCTTGCGCCACATGGGGTTCACCGACCACAGGGACCATGAGAACAACAACTGAAAGAATTTCCACTCGCTGTCTAAGAAGACGTCCCTGAATCCACGGGGTGGTGAGCCTTTTTCTCTGTTTTCTTCTTTCTTTCTTTTCTTTCTCCTTTTCTCCTTCTACTTCATATCTTTTATAAGAATAAGAACTTACCAAGACTTTTGTTCCTCCTGACACTGCTTGAGGGAAGTTTACAAAAGATTTAATGGTGGTTTCATTTTTCAACCTCTGGAAGGTCTGTCACAACCGAAATCACCTCCCCATGGACCTGGCAAGCGGACAGGACATCTGCCTGTTAGAATCATAAAATCATAGGGTGGTTTGGGTTGAAAGGGACCTGCAAAGACCATATAGTTCCAACCTTCCTGCAATGAGTAGGGATATCTTCAACCAGATCAGGTTGCCCAGACCTGTTGTGAATGAGAGCTAAGTGTTACAGAAACAGGGTGGGGGAAAAAAAGCAAGGGTTAGCATGGCTCTTCTCTATTGGCCATGAGAGCTACTGGGATGTAGAGAAGCTCAAGGGCTACTCGCTGCTCCAGTAAATACTGCAGTATGTCTACAAATCTATACATGTGTGTGGATGCACATAGACTTCTGTGAGTCTGCTAACCATTGGCTACAAAGTCTTGCTCACACATCATTTTCCTCTATGGCCTAATGTATGTTTATTATTCCATACAAGGCTTCAACAAGAAGGACTGAGCAAGATCGTCATTCTTGAATACCTGTTAGCATAATGGTTGGGGTTTTCCCCTGGAAGATGCAGGTTTGTTTATGCTCAAGAGAGAGAAAAGAATTGAACCCACATTTCCCATATGAATGCTCTAATCAGTGAACCCATTTAACAGAAGAATGGAGCCAATCTAGCAGGCATGCTCAGAGAATGAGTGCTGGGCAAGTCCTGCCAGCCAGATACATAGAACAGTGACTAGGTGTCTGCCTTCTGCTGCTACTGAATGTGACCCTTATTCCATGCTTTGATCGGGGATCGTTCCTTCCTTCACTGAATAAGGGTAACAGGCTGTTTTGCAATTGCAACGGATAAGAATTGCCCCTACTTACAAGATTTTTCTTTGCTGCAAAGAGTGCAAAGGCAGATTTAGAATCTGCTGCACACTGCTGCTTTTCTCTACTACTCCCTTCAGCATAATTATTTCAAAATACTTTTAAGAATTAACATTACAGCTAGGACCAGAAAACTACAGCTTGTCAACAGTCTGGTGCAATATCTTCCATTGTTCAAATGTTGTTTTGCCAAAACCAACATTTCCATCAGTCAGTTTGATTGAAGAAATAAAACTAAAAAAGGTTTCTACTTTTCATAGACTTTTTTGTTTGGTTTTAACAAAAGGTAAGGATAATAAAGAAAAATAATTTAAAGTGGAGAAAAATGTATTTGTTTCCTCACAACTAGGTAGGACTGCACATGACTGCCTTGTTCACCAGGTATATTTCTAGGGTGCCTTTTTCAAGGGCATCCCAAAATAATTTGGGATTAGATACTCCCATTTCCTAAACTTGTCAAGCTTCATTTAAAAAAAATTAGTTAGTTGTTCCCCAGCACTTTTACTGGAACCTGTTTCAACAACTCCCACCAGATTTGTGTAGTTTTTCAGCATAAGTTTTCCCAGGGATATTTAAGTGACTTTTTCTTTTCTTCTTGCCAGAATATTCTGAAACTTGAGAACTTTAACTCATCTAGCTCTTTGGTATTTATCCTTTCATTTCTGAATGTAAAAACATTCAAATCCTTTAACCATTGTGTTAGGTCAGCCAGGTTCAAAATTTTGGGAAACTTGTGTTCTCACTTGTCAAGTTAATTGAGAAGTATCCAACTACAGTGGTGTAGTGCTTAGCCTAATATACCCACCCTCATGGAAATACATCTTAGCTTGTTTACAGTACTGTATCTGTGGCTGCTGTGCTACAGAGCAGCTTGGAGCCCAGACATACTGCTTCTTAGAGCGTATTTTATTTTCCCTTATGCAGTAAGGTCTCCCTTCCCCTCACTAGTACTTTTCTGTATCAGTTACAGTTTGCATTCATGTTTCTTGTATGAAAATAAGCTAAATTATATACAGCATTTCAGGTCTTACTAGGTATTGTACGCTTATATGGAATCATTAATCACTTCTTCAGCTCCAATGACTGTTATATCCTATGCCTGCTTCCTTGTCTTGCTGCATCGCATAAGTGGTTCACAGTCACTTTTCCTTCTCTTTGTCATGTTCAGTGCAGAGTGTATAGAGCAATTATTTGTTTGGGCTTCTAAACCCTTTGTACTTCTACTTGCTTGCTCATTTTTTCCTAAATGTCTTTCAAATATTGTTCCATACTGCTC
>JARCZZ010019528.1:0-33213 GCA_030323915.1 Brotogeris chrysoptera | reverse complement strand
ATGGGGAGGAGAATTGAAAGAATGTAAATCCCACAGGTTGAGATAAGAACAGTCCAGTAACTAAGGTATAACACAAAACCACTACTGCTACCTCCAGTAATAATGAGGGAAATAACAAGAGAAGGGAATACAACTGCTCAACACCTGCCGACTGATACCCAGCCCGACCTGAGTAGTGATCTAACCCTTCCAGGTAACTGCCCCCAGTTTGTATACTGGGCATGATATGCTGTGGTATGGAATACCTCTTTGGTTAGTTTGGGTCAAGTGTCCTGTCTCTGCTTCCTCCTGGCTTCCCTTCCTCCCTGGCAGAGCATGAGACTCGGAAAGTCCTTGGTCAGACTAAACATTACTGAGCAGCAACTAAAAACATTGGTGTTATCAGTGCTGTTCCCAGGCCACAAGTAAAAAGCACAGCACTGCACCAGCTACTAAGATGGAGAAAAATGACTGCTACTGCTGAACCCAAAACAAGGTCCCACATGCAGATAAGAGCTTTTGCTTCACTATAAAAAATATTTTATCCTACTTTAATTTTCTTATTCCTTTTTAAAGGCATATCTAATACACATTTTTTTCTCATATATTCAAATGATCATTTCAAAACCAGGCTACATGAAAGCATTTCTCAAGATTTTCCTGATTACTCGCAGCTTTTTTTAATACATCCATAAACAGGAATGTGATCATTCACACTGCATATGGCAATATTGAACAACCTCAGTTGGACTTCCTTGGACTTCTGTATGTGACATGACAGTGCTGGATTTTTAGGGATTTTTTGTGGTGGGTTTGTTGGTTGTTCATTTTATCTTAGAGCTGTGTTGCCAGTTATCAGCATATATGCATGCCAAGTATTGCGAACACAACCGTCACATCTGTCCATCCATTTAGGATGGATGGCAAATGTATATTTATAAATGTATATATAAAGGACTTTGCTAAAGTAGCAAAGATTCTAAGAGGCAACAACATGATCAGCTTTTATCATATTGTAACATTATAACTGTCAAATGTATGTTCTACAAGACTTAAATTTCATAAGACTTAACTACAAATGTTTGAACTTTGGTGAGATATTGACAGAGAAGTTATTGATATTATTTGATACCTTATAGCTTTCAAAGGTTTCATTGAAACTAGGGGGATTAATTTTTATCTTTGCTGAAGAAGTTAATATAATTTAAAAAAACCACAAGCTATCTATGGCCAGAGTAGTTGTTAGTGTAAGATTATGTTATTACATTTAAAGATTATATCTATTCTTTGATATCATCCACCTCCGTACTAAATTTTGAAAGTAACAAAAATTAATTCCTCTTCTGACATTTTACTTCATTGAAGTGTACAGGGAAGTGAAAATGTTACTTTAGACTCATCCAGGTCAGTCAGTCAGCTGATTACTGACTCCTGTTTCATAGTGATGGAGAATAGCAGAATTATATGTATGATAAAGTTAGGATAAAAATACTAGTTTGATATGATAGACAATACATTTTAAGAGAAGAAACCCATCCCTATAATTATCTTCAGACTGCACTGTGTAGTTGTAGCAGCATGCAATTCAGTCAGGTGCTAGAGATGCTGGGTTTTACAAGGGAGAAGTTGTAAACCTAAGTGACTCTGTGATGTATTCTGTTCCAACCCATTGCTCTTGCAAAGTCTGAAAGAGAAACACACAGAAACACATCTAACTCAGGGTCTTGTACTGGGGCGCTACTTTACTGGTTAAAGGAGTCTCTCATCAGATTGTTTTTGAGGCCACTAACTTTATTGGCATCTGCAATATTTGCAGATGATAAAACACAACCTTTTCAAGCAATGTTAAATGGAAAGTAAAAATAGCCACACCACCTTTTGCCATTTTTGCAAGATACAGAAAGTATTTTAGTAAACTAAAGATTGATGGATGTTTTGGCCCTGACATGGCAGAATTGGAATAGAGACCTCCAAATCCACCCTAGCAACTAATAGTGGCAAAATTTCTCTTCTCTAATTCTGGCATGAGCAATTAATCAACTGGTCCAAAATCAACTACCTGGAACACCTGACAGCTGGAATAAATGGTGTAAACTCTGTTTCTTAGCTGTGAAATGAGATAGTTTATTTTTTGTTCTGTTAAGAATGGAGTGATAAGGAAGGCAGCAGAGCCTCTGGCTCAGGTGTGCCCCATTACCCATCAGAAGAAGGGAAGGGATTCCTCCCATTGGTGTGAGGGTACTTGTAACATTGCTCTGCCTGCTCCTGGCTGGTGGGTATTTATGCATGCTGCTGAGTATTTGGTACAGCTTTTCCAAGAGATGCCACTCTCTGGCATTTTATCCTCACACATAGAATCAAAGTTTTAAGTAAGTTGTGGAATTAGACTATGCGATGAACACTTTTATGTTATGCAGACCAATGGTTTTGTACATAGAGTTTTAAGTCTTTAATAGGATAATAGTAATTGAGGCAGGTACAAATGTATGTTAGAAAGTTAATAGAAAATGCTAATGTAAAGACAAGACTATCCCCACCCATGTTGGTTCTTAACCTTTTAAATTAAAACTACCAACTCTCAAGACTCTGAAGTTGCTGTTTGATGTGAGACAACTTATGATATTTAATAATCAGAAGCAAAACATGCATGCAGCAATGTCTGAGTATATGTAGACTTCTTATTTGTTTCTGACCAGTGGACAATTTTAACAGAATATCTGAATATTCTTTATTAACAAAGCAAAACAAAACCACTTTTTTTTTTTTTCTTAAGGGATAACTTCTGATTGTTGACATAGGATCTGAATTAATTTTTTCCTAGTTGGTCATTTTATAGTTTGCAAGTGCCAGTAAGAAGCTGATCTCCAAAGCAGCACTAAGTAACCATCAGGGAGAAAAGCCAAAAAGGAAGGTTTGGGGATTTTAAGCCTTTACTGTAGATTTTTACTACATTTTTTGGTCTGATGTGAGTTCTTAAAATTTCCGTATTTGCTCACAAATGTGCTTACTAATCCCTGAACCAGTGCTGATAAGATGCGCTTCTCACTAAAATATTAATTTATTAAACCAAAAGCATTTTAAAAGGTAACTTTTAGAGGGAGCCTGACTAGAAATGTTGTGAATGAGCAGATGTCTGCTTCTGACATTATCACACCATTCAAGCTGCAGTTGCCAATCCTAATGAAAGGTGTTAGTGCTGGTTTGAGTATATTTTTTATATGATGTGCAAGAGCTTTGTGCAATAAGGAGTTTCTGTTACTATCATTTATAATTGAAGTGTCCATCACTTTTCTCTTAAAAAACACTTGGCAAATAAATAATTAAAGGTCTGATTCTGATGCGCTTAGTTGAATGAGAGTAAATTCTGAGATCAGTCTAAATACAGTAAATGGAATTTATTCAAAGTAAAGTTTTAACATAAATAATAGTCACAGCCAGTTCTTGTTTAAGGCAGGAGGGTATTCTGGTTTATGTGTTTTAAAATATAATCCCACAGATATTTAAGACTGTCCACTCACAAACAATGCCTGATGTTGTCTATCATGCCTCAACATGTTATCTTTTGTTCAAAGTAGAAAACTAGTCTTATTCATTAAGGGCCAGGTAAGTGTTCCCTGAGTATTCAAACACCAAAAGATAAACAAGTTAATCTGATAGTTTGTACAGTACAGAAGGTTTATGTTGCCTAATGAGTTTGTTATTACAACTACATCTATTTTATAGAGGATTCTTCTTTGTTTCACAGACGATATATAAAAGAAAAGTTATGCTTAAATGATGTTTCTTTTCAAAGTTTCTAAAATAGTCACGAAGATTTGAGGGTAATTTTTTTAAATACAAATAATTTTATATTATTCCTTTTTGTTTCTATAATAATCTTGCTTCCACTATTGTTGAAATAATTGTAGATATGCAAGTCCCTTGCAGCATTGGCAGGGAGAATTTCAGTTCATTTTGCTACCTTGAAATTAACCTTTTACTATCGCATGCGTATGTTTGTCATTTATCCCCTTTTTCTCAGGTGCAAAGAAGGCTACCAAGGAGTCCGCTGTGACCAATTTTTGCCGAAAACCGACTCAATCTTGTCAGATCCAAGTACGTCAAATGTTTTTCTTACATATCTAATCCATGCTGGAGGCTGTTCTTGTCATGTGAGATGACCCTTTGCCTATTGTCAGAAAACATACTGTGGATCAGTTGTGTGTAGTAGAGAACAGTGTTGCTTTTGTTGATTCGATAAAAGCACATTCTCCAGTATTGGTTATAAAACATCTGCTGTTGCTGCAGCAGCAGGGCAAGCCATTAGTGGACTTGGTTACTTTTGATTTTAAATAATATACTACCTACTTAAAGCCATAATATTCACATTTCTCTACTTCTGAGTCAAGAAGAAATAAAATTACATAATCTGAAAGGAAACCACGTCTGGGCTGCAAAGTAGTTCCTTCAAAAGAAAATAAGTTTATAGTGTCTGGCACTGTATTGTTTTCAGCCTCATTGGAAATATGTGATGTCAGTTTTTTGGTTTGGTTTGGTTTTTTTTCCTCACTTTTACAAGTTGCTCTGTATTTGCAAAGTGGAAGTAGACTTTCAGATAGTAATGTGGAGTTAAAGTAGCTTTCTATTACACTGCTCAGTGTGCCAGAATACCATCTGCATATATGTTCTCCTACTCTGCTGTTGCCCTTTTTAAATTCTGTTGACTAATAAAACTGTCACAATTATTACCCAAGATGAATGTCTGGGAAGTGAATCCATTTACTAATTAATGTTGTTTATCTTAAAATTTTAAATGAAGTGGCATGCAACAAAGGGTCATATCCAAGCTCTTGTTTTTGTTCTTATACTTGGAAACTGAAATGTTTAAGTCTTCTGGTTTTGGGTGCTCTTTAAAATTTGATTTGTATGTGGTTTTGAAGAATAGAGCTTTTTTATTTTTTTTTTCTGTTTATTTTCTTGTGCTTTTCCATGTGAAAGTCTGTTGCCAAAGATCCCTGTTGTTTTGTAGCTCTCTGTGCTGTATAGCTTCTATTATAGTTTGTTTTATATTTGGTTTAGCTTTTCCTTTTGCTTGACCTTTAAAGTGCAGAGCCTATAATGAATAGGCAGATTTTACCTCTGCCAAGTTGTATGTGGTATATGTCAAGGAAAAAGGTACTTTGCATTCTGAAAGTCAGGGAAAGGACAGCCAACTAACTGGACAGGGTGGTACTTGTCTGGTTTGGTTTTAACAAAGGATTTTAGCTTTATTCTCTCAAGAGTAGAGGGGAAATTCATGCAGAAACAATACAAAGCCCAGAAAAGTCTCCCAGATTAAGCTGCATCTATCAAGACCAAAAGCTTTACAGTGTTTATATATTTACAGTATTTATATACTGCAGACAACATGGCTATTATTTCTTTGAAGCATTGTGTTGGTTGCACAGACTTGTTTCTCTTTACTTGGGAAATGCTTACTTACTGTGGCTTCTGACTGTATTTTTTCCATAAAACTGTTCAGTTTTCTGATCCTGCTCAGTAAGCTAAGGTTATGCTGAAGTGTATTTTCTACATGTTCTGACTACAAAGGCAATTTTATTATTTATTTCATTAATTTATATTACTTAAGACATGTAAGAGCAGGGGACCTTGGCTTGATGCTGATGTAGATCCACTGGACATACCTGTGGCCCCAGAAGGGTCTCTCTTCCCATTGGTTTAGGATTAACACAAGTTAAGTACTTTCTCAGTCAGTTTTGAAATTTACCTTCAGTCAGTTTTGAAACTTACATCATATTTGATCCTCAGCTGTATTAAAAAGAGGAAAAGTTTCTGTTCAGGTACATTTCTGTATGTTGGCATAATGTGATATGTATCTCTGTGTGTATGTGCATATACACTTGTTCTAAGCGTGACTAACCTGTAAGAGAAATACTAGAAACTTTTCTGTTGCAGCTGGACAGTGACAACATCAACATTTTGCTTAGGAGTTAAATCAGTAAGGTATTTATCTTCCTTTTGGAGAGGAAAAAATGAATACCATGCAGATAATTAGCACTACTCACAGAAATATTTACTATTTCCACAACCTGAGGAGTGTACAAAGTATTTGATGCAGTAGTCATCCACTGTAGGATCATTTCCAAGGGCTATAGTGTTACACTGCAAAAACTTGGTTTTGTAGTTGAATGTGTGTTTGGATTGGAAGAAAGCTGCTTAAGGATGCTAAAGGTTGAATTTTGAGGTGCTTTTAGAAAGAAGTACTTTTTTTTCTTTCAGGCAAGGCTTAATTTCTGGAAGTTGAACACTGAGGTGACTGTTCTTGTGCCTAGACTACATGTAGCCAACACTGGCTGGTGTCAGTCAAGCTTTATAAACAAGTCCAGCTCATTTGAGTTTTGTGGGATTGCTTAGGGTTCTCACTAGTAAATGTGTTCAGAACAGCTAGTGATGCGTCTGATAACAATATTTAGAAGTCTGCATGCACAAAATGGTGAAGCAGTGTGTTTTTAGTATTACCTTGCCTGTGATAGTGTAGGTTACATTTTCAGAACAATCACTTGTCATTATATGGGAAGTGAATCTGGACAGCAACCACTTGGAAAAAGCAAAAAAATTGCCTTAAAATTGTTGTTCATACACAAAAGAATTATTTTTTTTAAATATCCCTCTAAACAAAACCAAGCTTATTCAGCATAGCTGTTACCTGAGGTTGAATAGTGGCAAATAATGTGATATGGCTCTGGAATATTTTAAACAGTATCAGGCCAAACCTAGGTTTTTATGTCATTTTAGCTGTATGCTAGGCAGGTCTTGACTTTACATCACAGACATGAATGCAAATTATGTAATATTTAACGTAGATTAATGCATGCCAAATCGTATACATGTAGTTTAATTAAGGTGAATGGTTTGTCTTAACAAGACACTTAAGATTCTGGTTTGGGGAAACTTCTTGCAACTCGGGGCTCAGTGTTAGGGCCAGTGTTGTTTAGCGTCTTCATTGATGATCTGGATGAGGGGATCAAGTGCACCCTCAGTAAGTTTGCAGATGACTCCAAGCTGGGTGGGAGTGTTGGTATGCTGGAGGGTAGGAAGGCTCTACAGAGAGATCTGGACAGGCTGGATCGATGGGCTGTGGCCAGTGGTATAAGGTTCAACAAGGTGAAGTGCTGCGCCCTACATTTGGACCACAGCAACCCCAGTGTAACACTACAGGTTTGGGGAAGAGTGGCTGGAAAGCTGCTTGGCAGAAAAGCACCTGTGGGTGCTGATTGATGGCCACTGAGCATGAGCCCATTTGTGCCCAGGTAGCCAAGAAAGGCCCACAGCATCCTGGCCTGTATCAGAAATAGCATAACCAACAGACCCAGAAAAAATTAGGCATAATTTCTTCACTGAAAGTGTGATCAGGCATTGGAACAGGCTGTCCAGCGAAGCGGTAGAATTGCCATCCATTAAAGTGTTCAAAAACCATGTAGATGTGGCTCTCAGTGACATGGTTTAGTGGTGGATTTGGCAGTCTTTGGGTAGCAGTTGGACCTGACGATCTTTACGATCTTTTCCAACCTACTTGATTCTATGATTCCAACTACTTAGTGGTGTTTCAGAGTTCCTGAGTTGACATCTGTGGCTTCTTGTAATCAGACCTGCTACCTTCTACTTTCCTTTAGTTAGGGTCAAATTAATAAGCCAAGTGATGTAAGACACAGAGAGAAATATTAAAACATGACAAACACAGGCCCTTCAAGCATCATAGGTGTTAGCAGCTTCTACTTCCCTTTTCTCCACACCAGGTTTTCTGGCTTTGAGTGAAAGATATTTAAAGAAAATAAAAAATAAGGAAAAAAAAAGCCAGCCCAAAAAAAGAACAGTGCAAATACAAGTAGTTTGAGAAGTAATTTGTTAATCTTGGAATATGTGAGTGACCAGTCTTAGACCATGGGAGCCACAAGAAACCTAACAAAATTAATAATGTCACCAGTAAGGGAAATGGCTGCATGATAATGCAAGCTGTGCTTACAGTCACTGTTAAGAGGAGGGGATATGTCAGCCCTGCTAATACTGGGCAGGACGAGTCCCTGAACTCTCAGTCATCTTCCTTACCTATGAAGGAAGTACTAATGGGACAAATTGAATAGAAATGGCAGTCTCATGATGGAATGAAAGGATAGGAGTGTATCTGAAATGTTGTTTCAGCTTTCTCCATCTGGGCTAACTTCTTTATACAGTTCATGGCAATGGTAGAGCACTTACATTTTCAACATCATAAATACAACTGCAGTATAACTTTATGTACAAGTCATTTTTCTGGCAAGTGTAGTCCTGTATGTATCTATAGGATTGGGAATTTATGCACAACATGAATTGTACAAATGTATTCATGTACTATCCTTTATAGTGTTCTGGAGTAGACCTGCTTGGCCCAATGAGTCTTGAAAGAAAAGTTGTATGTAGGCTGTGGCTATTTCTTTTGAATAGTTTTTATTCCTAGGCAAAGTATGTTGACTATTCTGTGTGGATATTCCAAGGTGGTGAACAAGGCACTGAGAATAGGTTTGTCACATTACGCCTTATTAACCAAATTGTTGAACTTGGCCTTCAACTATTTTCTTCTTAATTTAGCATTGAAAGTTACTTTCCTACGCAAAAAGTGTATTTCAGTTTTGTAATGTGCAGTATTAATTTTGTATTTGTTATATTAACATTCATGTTGTCTTATTTGACCTCAGATCCAATACTTTTTCAAAATAAATGCATTATTATCTAAAAGAAGAAAATGAGAATGGAAACCTTTTAGGTCATTAGGCCATGCTCCTGCTATTGTAGTTAACCCTGTCATGTAATTCCTTTGTAAGATGATCATACTTCATTTGTAAACCACTTTCAGTCATCATGAATTAGCCATGCAAAACAGGCTTTGTTTATCTTCCCTGCGTAGAGGCTATCAAGACTTTTTAGCTGCCACACAAAATTTATCCGCAGCCCAAATTTGTCAGTTATATTCTTTGTTAAAACACACACTTTGTTTCTACATTGGTTTCCACCATATTACATTTTGGGTCTGTTAAACTCGCTTTTTCAAATGTCAGAAGTCTTGTTCCTATAGAGCTACCTATACCCTGTGGTCTTCAATACTTTAACCTCTGACTGCATGGCACATATTGTGTTTCTTTTTGAATCTTATCAAAGAGAAACCTGCAAGTGTTGTGACTGAAGTCTGCAGTTACTCATTCTTTGATTACCTCTTTATGTAGCAAAGAATTAAAACCCCTCTCCTAGAAGACTGGGACTGTAAATAATTAAAACAACTCTAGGTAGTTTAAAAAGTAAAAGACTTTTTTTCCAGAAATGTATTTGAAGCCTCAAGACCTACACTCACCTCCTCTAAAGAAATGCCCCCCCCTAAAAAAATCTTGGGCTTTTTGTCATGTTCCCCCACCTTCCCACTCCCCTCCCTTTCCTTTCCTTTCCCCCCCTCCCCCGTCTGATTTTGTGTTGGTAAGATCACAGGATAATTTAGATTGAAAGACAAAGAGAAATATGGACTCCTCTAGAGAATTCAGGAGGTTCAACCTTCTGCTTTAAGCAGATCTGGCTTTGAAGTTTCTGCTAACTGCAAAGGACAGCATGAAGGTAGTCTTCTATTTTATAACAGTAAAGGGACTATTATTAAATGGAAGAAGAAAGCACATCAGAAGATGTGAAATATTTATAGAATGTGTTTTCAACTATATTTCAAAGTTATAAGAGGAAGAGAGTTTAGGGAAAATAGGAGGACTGACTAGCCAGAGAGAGGTATCTGAGTTTTGTGGAAGGTGAGTCCTTCAAAAACTGACTTAACGTGCAACTTGCTTAACCCCAGATAGACCTTTTGAAATCTGGATCTAAATCTGAATTTTGCAGTTTAACTGTCTCTCAAAAAAAAAAAAGCTAAAAAAGCTTTTAAGCCTGTCTGAAGTAATTATGTAACCTGTTTAAGACTGTTTTATATTCAAAAAAAGCATATGGTTGGAGCACTGCAGACCAAGTTTCTTTTATAACAAATGCTGGTTTATACCATTTTAAAAATCTAATTGTAGAGTGCCACATCAACTATCTGCTCATAGAATACAAATTATTAATGTTGCTCTAGGATATTAAGCTTTTACAAAAATGAAATAATAAAAAAGTGATATTTTATTGCCTTGTAAAATTAGATTTTAAGAGCTATGTGGTCACAATGGTCAAGTGAGGTCACTGAAAATGACAAGTCAGTATAAAATCTGTTAACATCCATCAGGTGGGTATGACATGTCTGTTAACTATGGTTTCTATACAAGGATATATAAGCAGAGTTCTTCCAGTTTAAATGCATTACAAATCAACCTAGAGTAGTGTTGATGCATTAAAGATTGAAAGGAAGGAAGGAATTACCGTAATAGAAATAGAGAAAATGGAGAAAAGCTACTCAGTTACTGCAAAAGTTTTAATGAATTTATCTATAGATCAACAAAGGTGCATCACATGAGAGAAAGACTGGGGAAAATGAATCCTCATCAATGTAAAATAAGAAAGAAAACACATCCTTGGGGGAAAGAATGACATGTTTTCTCTCCATTTTGATAAAGTGTGGTAGAGATCTTGGGATACAGACTATAAAAGATTACATGTTTTCAGATTTGATTTGTGCTTCAACACAGCTGTACGATTTTAACTTTTGTGAATAGTAGCAATCTTCTTTACTTGTTTGGGATTTTTATTTTCTTTAAATTGGCAAAGTAGGCTTTATTCTGCAGAACTAGACTGAAATGCTCAAAAGTAGAAGCGTAACATTTACAAAGCCTTAGTAAAATATTTCACCAGTGGTAAATGGAAGAACAAATGTGTTCGTTGTCAGAACATATTGAAAATTTAAAGCCCAAGAGAGATTAATTGAAATCATAAATTCACTACTAATGCAATGGTTGAAGAAAATCACACTCAACCACTTTCTGTTTTGGTAATGTATTCTTAAAATTCAAATGCACAGGAAACAACTGGAAGTAACATTTTTTTCTATAGTTAAGCTACCGCTGACTTGTACAGGATGTGCAGTATAGATAAGATTATCTTTTTAATCAGTATTGCAGAATAAACTTTTAAACTCATAAGAGTATTGGTGTTCTTTATGTTTCTAATGTAGAAGGGAGGATATTTTAAATTAAATCTAGAATTCTAAGGTTGTATCAGCTCTTCTCAAGTAGAAATAACAACCAAAAATCCACTAGTGTGAGAACTGTTTCCAAACATGATTAGATGGAATTGCTTTCAGTACTTTTGTGTGCAATAACAGAGCTTCCCCCCCAAGTTTCATTGAATTCCCAGTCCTTTTAGAAAAACAGCAATGAGTTTGCACAACTTCCCCACCCAGCCCACCAGCTTTCTTTCTGGAAAGATTAAAGAGGGATTTACAGTTGATTTCCATTTCATATTTCAGTTTAAAATGAATCGTCAGCCTTTACCAAATTGACATCTATATTTAGTTTTAGCTAAAATAACATTCAAGTAAGAATTCACTCAGATTTGACCAAAATCCCTTTATTTGTTTTCAGGAAACATTGGTTCATTATATTCTTCTCTCTTCATCTCTTCTAGAAGAATAGGATGTATTGACATCTGGTTATTCAACATTGTTTTATTTTCAAAACTTTTATTTAAAGTGCTGAAGTATGTCTGATTTTGCCAAGATTTTATGCTGTAGGTGGTCTGTAATTCAGCTGTGAAGACTTCATCTCTGTAGAAATTGGAATCAAGTAGATGCAATATCTTTGACAGCAGGGAAAAAAAAAAAGACATGACAAAACAAAACACAAACAAACCTCAAAAGTACTTATTTCCATCTCCTCCTTTAAAAACTCTGTACGTGGAAGGATAATAATGAAACTGAAATTTCTTTTTATTTAATTTTAGTATAAATCTCAAGGAAGACAGAAAATGGAGATATCTAGCAATGCAAATCCCAGTAAGCAAAATGTTTTCATCAGTGTATTTTTTTATAAGCCAGAGATGCTATAAATCAAAGAGGAAATTACAGCCACCCCAAGCAGGGGAGTTTGAAGGGTGGCTTTCCAAACTGCCATTTCTCTGTGAAATTTGGACTTGTGTCTAGTTAAAGAATTTCTAGGTCTTGGTGTAGTGATTTTTTGCACGTGTATTTTGAGGAAGTTTACCATATGATGACAGAATCATTTGACTACAACTTGTTACACAACAGCCACAGCAGATGGCTGTGAATAGAGGTTACAGTCTTGTGTAAGAGACAGAGCTCAGAATCTCAGTCTCCTGCTGGCAAGCCCACTCTGCAGTGAGCACTGGATTCATCCCCGTGCCTGAATGAGAGGTGATGCAGTGCTTACAAGTACACTAAACAAGTATCTTCTGAAGTGATGAGCCTCTGAAATATTGACTTCTCCTATCCGCTTCTCTTACAAACACATTGCGATTTCATAAATCAGCTGTTGGCCATTCCATGTCTGGAAAACAGTAAGTATAGATACAGCTTGGCGTATATGTTCTGTGACACTGGAAGCATCTAACTTAGCCTGTTGGTCTGAGTAACTAATTTTTCTGATTTGCATATGCTTTGTACTGATGATATGTTACTGTTGTTGTCAACCTCCCACTGTCTTTCAGAAGGACTTCTCTGATTTTGCCTGGATGGACAAAGTGCACTCAATCACATTGTCAGATCACATTTGCAGGCCTTCTGAGAGGAAATATCAGCTCTGCAGCAGCCACAGCTCTTCATGCATAGGGAGAAAAGTATAAGCAAAGATGGGTCATCATAAGATGACATGTAGAAGAATTTCACAAAACATGACAATTTGACTGAAAAGCATTAATTTCATCAGGTTCTGTCGTTGTAAATTAGCTAGTCAGCAGTCCAAATAGCATTTAACTTTAGCAATACCATTTCACTTTATCTCAGTGATTCAGTCACACTTTTGATGTTGAATGCCTCAGGATTAGTTGAGGTGGTATGGTATAGGTTTCATAAAGTTACAATAGCCTGTTGCAGGAGGGAGAGATGGATTTGTCTTATTTGCAACTTTTCTTACACCTTTGAATAGAAGCTCTATCTGTATTAAATCTAAGTCTGAACTGGGTGTTTTGTATTCTCCTATGGGTGGCTCTGTGTTAAAATTATTCTAGTGAAAATGCAGTGATGCATGTGTAGATAAATCATGAAGTTGTGAGGTGCCTGATACTCAGACCTGTCCTTTCCATAGTGCAGTTATATGACTGTAAGTAGCAAACAGCAGGAAGACAAATTCTGCACTGATTCTTACAGGCACAAAACTCAAGATGAGTCCAACACACTATCATGAGTGTAAAAACATTAAATGGCACATGCAAGAGAGATAAAGTTTCCTCCCAGAGGCTTTATGCTGAGTGTGCCAATCATCTTCCACCAACTAATATTTTGTAAGAGCCCCTGTGCTCTTAACTGATTTTTGCTCTTTGCATCAAGTCCATATGCCACTACAAGGATGCTTATAAAGGCAATTATTGTCGTTAGACTTTTCACTTTATGTGCAGCTTCTACTAGTGTTGATTCAGCTCATTTGAGTAATCTCTGCTTATTAAGGAAGACCTTGAATAAGTGTATCATTCAATATTAATGTAGTAAGTGCTACGCATTGTTGTGAAGTTCAGATGCTTTGGGGGTAATGTGTGTATATACTTATCTTCCTAGCATAATGGCAATCTTACTGAAAACGTTGGGGTTGGCATTACTTAGAGTTTGATTATCACATCAAGGCAATTATTTTATTCTAAGAAGAAAGATACTATTGAGAATTCTGAAGGCATATTCAGGCATATTTCTTAGGCCTTCTGTAACAATAATATTTGGCAACAGGGAATAGCCATTTCTGGTTAAAATATTACTGTGCAAACCCAGCAATTTATGAAACTATTTTTCCCTGGATCAAAACCACCAAATGATAAAATCTCAGTTTCACTGACACTGGTAAATGCTTTATTAATGAATCTTTTGAGGTTACATTGTCCTGTTGTGACTTTTGTTCCACGTATGGCAACTATTTTGCTAGAGATTTTTGTATTGTCCATTTGGTGGTTCAAATTGCCAACAGTGAGGAAATGTATTCATATTCTTCAGTGACAAAATTGATCGTGGAATGGTTTCTTAAAAGACAAACTTGATCAGCATTGTCCCATGAACAAACCAAATAACAGATTGTAGCAGGCAACTCTTGATAAGATTGTTTATGTTGGAAGGACTTGATTCACTTCCAGCTTTTTCAGAGAGCACCCTGCTCCCAGGGCTTCTGGCTTTTTGCTCTCACTGCAGGTATCAGCTTGCTGTAGAGAAAGCATCTAATTGCTGCCATCATCAGGCTGTAGGTTGAGAAAAGGCCTGGGAGACAGAAAGTTTCTCTTGTTACTTCTGTATGTAGCCTGAACAACAGGTTTGGCAGTCTAGATCTGAATGGTCATACAAAGAAAACTGCTGAAACACTGAACATCTGAATATAATAGCCAACCTCTGCCTGTCATTGCGCATTTGATTTTTGCTAGTAGGTCTGCTCTTTGATCTTGTTTCCACCTTCTCCCACAATTTTAACATCTTGTCTGGGTTATCATCATAAACAGGAAAAGATTGGAGTGTACAGCATATTTTGCTTTTTAAGATACCGGTTTTCTCTTTCTTGGACCACCTGTCTTAATTTCCTGATCTCTAGTTTTTTCTTTTTTCTCCCCTCTCTAACCTTCTGTTCTGGTATGCCTACTTTAGTTGCTTCCCCATTTGAGGGGTTTTTCCCCTTCAGTATCTGAATTACGTTTCTGTCAGTGTCTCTTCATTCTCTGCTAATCTGTGCTACAACTCAGTATTGGCCATGTGATTTTGCTGTAATTTCTTCCCACATTGCCACTGCATGTGCCCTTCACTCCTCTGAAATCAAGGTTTGACTTTTTTCTCTGCTTGACCTGATTCCTGTCTTCCAGATGAACATCTGGATCACAAATAGCTTTTCTTGTGCTGTTTAGCATGTTTCCCTTAGGCTTCCCTTTCTTCCTTATATATTATTTCTACTTTTGCCACATAATGGAATAAAGAATAAAATTTGCAATTTTATTTAGTGTTCAAAATGTTCTTTACTTGTTTACAGTGAACAGATGTCCACATTTCATTTTGTTTCCAAAGGAGACATGTCTATTTATCTCTGAAGATACACAAAGAGGTTGGTACCTGATGCTTATCAGGAGAAAATATCCACTGTGTGGGCTGTTTGTGAGAAGCAGCGTCCAAATTTAACCTGTTTTTTTGTTGGTTTGTGGGGGGTTTTTTGTTAGTAAAGCTGACTTTTTCTTGAGAAAGGATTGCATTTTCAGCACTGGAGCTCTTTATGTGCCTTGACAGTACTTTTATTGGGAGAGCTTTTTCAGGTTCAGAAGAAAATAGTTCTGATCTGATACAGGAAAAGAGCCCTCAAGTTAGCACAGAACAGAGTATTCATCCAAAGGAGATGAAACACAGGTTCAAGCCCTTGTTCTGCTTAACCTGATTTTCCTCTTCCAGATGAATTCCTAGACTGTGCCACAGAAAAGAGAAAGTGGGTCAGTTTCTTTTCTTGTTTCTTTCCCAGAGGAGAAAAGCTAAGGTTTTCCTACTCTTTCCCAGCTAGCTCTTATGATGAACTGATAGATCTGAAAACTGTGGTATACTAACATGTATGTTTTTGCAGTGTTGCCCTACCCAAGAGAGAGCACAAGACAAAATTTTTCCTTCTCATTTTTATTATAGAAGATAGCAGAATTTGCAGAATGTATGATATTGAACTTAGGTCTTCATCCTGAAAAAAACTCTACTGGTGCATATTGTTTCTTAGAACTACTTGCATAAAAGATACTAAGTACATCTGAAGCATCCAACTGAATTTTTTGCATTAATTTGTGGTTTATCTCACAAATTTGCAGTTTTCTTGATGGTGACATGATCTGCCAAAATTTCAGTTCTCTGGATTTAATGAGTCCTTCTGAAAAGACTTTTTCTATGAAGCTGAGCAGTGCAAATGTAGGAGGTTAGCTCCTGCTGGTGTAGGAGCTCCCCCTGAATGGCTCTATCTGCAGCTGGTGGACAATTCAGTATTGACAGGGGAAGAGTGTAATTTTGAAGGAATTTGTTGGTCTGTGGAGATTAACAGTTGTAATTACAAATTTGTCTATCTAAACATATCAAAACAAAAAGCAATTTTGTTACTATAAAGGCTTTAAGTGTTCCAGTATGCATTAGGTGTCTTCAAAAGTTTCAGTATCATATTTATGCCATATTAATTTGCTGTCTTGATCCATTTCCAAGGTTTAAGCAATGCCTTTGTTTAGGTTTTGTTCAGCATTCAGTAATTATTGGAAGATTTAAATGTTTTAAAAACCTTAAAATGTTTTCTGTATACTTCTAGAGAAAAGATGACTTGTTTCAGAAGAAAGTTGTGAAACTTCATTAGCTATATGTGTAGATGTCTGAACAATTGTAAGTAAAATCACTACTTACTAATGCAGTACTACTATTATCAGAAAATTATTCATTTTCTAGGTAATGGGAAAATAGTGACTAAAGAAATAAGTCAGATGAACTGATTCAATCTTATATATAGTATATATAGTAGCAGTGAATGTCTTAATCCACTGGGAAATACGAATATTTGGCTATTTATGTGTTTAAGGCTAAGCTAGTCAATATAGATTTATAATTTATTTTGGAAGCTAGAACAGTCTATTAGAATAATCTAGCAATTTTCATGTTACAGATCGAAGACCGTGTCCAGTTCTATAATATTGTTATAAATTTTGCTGAAGCATTTAAAAACAGATGGCCGGGTAAATTAGTTTAGGTTATGTCTATGTAAGAAGTTACGTTGCAGATTTACAGTGCAATTAGCTATTCTGTGTTAAAAGCAAGCTGACGCCCTGCGGTTGCATCAAGACAAGTCTCCCACCATGACTTTATAACATGGCTACACTCAGTAACTTGTTTAGTTTGGCAAATAACAAAGTCCTAATAGCTTGGGTTGGGAAGTAATTTATGGGAGCGACTCTGAGTCAGGTACCATATGGAGCAAGCACAGCTGGCTGAATGGGTTCCATGAGATGACTCTTGGTCCTTATGGCTCTTTCCATGATAGTAGTAGGATTTTGAGCCAAGGTTGCTTTCTGTATTCCTGCTGTTATTGCAGTCTGTACGTAACTGATCTGCTTTGGCAGATTATTTCAATCTTGTTTGTCTGAAGTAGGATAGATTTAAACTTATCAAGTAGGAGCATCCAAGAGAATAACAGTTACTTTAAAAAGAAGAATGTAAATCCCTACATGGAAAGAGAGGCTTAGGTGGGGTTTGTTTGTTTGTTTGGGGTTTTTTTAGTAAATAATTGGTTTTTAATATGTATCAATCATGTACGGTAGTGATTTCTGTTGTCAGAGAATTGTCAAAAAAAAAGACTAATATAAAATCTACCTTTGCCTGTCTCCAATATACTATGCAGTCTGGATGTAGTAGTCCAAAACTGACTTTTGCATGTGGCCAAGCACGTGTTGGAACTTCATGC
This sequence comes from Brotogeris chrysoptera, assembly GCA_030323915.1. NCBI lineage: Eukaryota > Metazoa > Chordata > Aves > Psittaciformes > Psittacidae > Brotogeris > Brotogeris chrysoptera. The sequence continues at coordinate 15,667 of JARCZZ010019528.1, read as the reverse complement.
TACAAACCATGTCAGCTCTTCTGAGTTGTCCTGTTAGATCTTGGTTGCTCAGTTTATTCTCTGTTCAAACTAAACAATCAAATGACCACTTATCAAACAGTCAACAGGGACAATGTTTCGGGCAGCAAGCTGGTAAATAGAAAAAGGCAAGTATTTTCTGAAAGACCGTCTTATCTTGACATGGTATATGTTTCCACTGAGAGAAAATAAGGGAAATTGATGGATCACATCTGGTATCAATCTCATCAATTTTTATTTTATTTTACCTGTTGACTTTGCAGTAATCTACAATTCTCATTTGAATTCATGTTGAGATTAGCATAGCAGGGCTCTCCTACAGTAATAGAGTTACAACACGCATGTTTGTTTTCAGAATTTATTCCTTAAAGACAAAAGAAAATGTCATGTGAAAAATAGCAAAAATATTTGCTGACAATATTCGTCACAGAGTGTCATGCAAGCAGGAGAATTTTCAGAATTTGGACTTGGATATGTATAAGCCAATATTTGCTATCAAGTTGGGTTTTGTAGAAAACTGTTCCTGCTCTTTACTTGAAGATATGGCATATTCAATGCATTGTATATTTGCCAGTTCTGTGACTACCTAGCCATTAACTGGCTGCTCATTGCAGGAGATTAAGGACAATGAACTCTGACCAATGTGATCAAGCGTTGACAATTTATTTCAGGCAAGCAGCGTCTTTTATAGGAAAGTCTCAGAACACTGGAGCATTCAGCAATATCTAATTGGATACATCTTTTAGCTTAGTGTTAACAATAGTTCAACCATTGGTTATTTCAACAATAAGCAATTCAAACGTTATGGTTACAACAGCAGATGGTTTCAAGGACATAGTTATTGGTTCCTACATATGCATCCCTCTCAACGACAGTCTCTGCAACTCTGCCGAGATTTTCTGCGCGTACGCGTCCCGCAGTAACCTTCAAGCAAGGCCTCAAAGCCTTTGGTTCACTACTTTAAAAATGTCAAGTAGCTGCCTGAATTGCTCACATGTCCGTTCTCAGCAAGAAACGCTTCCACAGCTCATGGCTTAGAGGGGTGTACTCTTTACTGGAAAAAACTGGCTGGATGGCCATGCCCAAAGAGTGATGGTGAATGAAGTTAAATCCAGATGGCACCCAATTACAAGTGGTGTTCCCCAGGGCTCAGTATTGGGACCGTTTCTGTTTAATGTCTTTATCTGTGATATGAATGAGGGGATCAAGCATCTCCTCAGTAAGTTTACAGATGACACCGAGTTGGGTGGAGACTGTTGATTTGTTGAATGCTAGGAAGGCTCTGCAGAGAGGGATCTGGACAGGCTGGATTGATGGGCTGTGGCCAGTGGTATGAGGTTCAACAAGGCAAAGTGCTGGGTCCTTCACTTAGGTCACAACAACCCCAATGCAGCACTACAGGCTTAGGGAAGAGTGGCTGGAAAGCTGCTTGGCAGAAAAGGCCCTGGGGGTGTTGGTAGACAGCCAGCTGAGTGTGGGTGAGCTTGTTCCTAGGGGACCTGGCCTTTATCAGCAATAGTGTGGCAAGCAGAGCCAGGGAAGTGATTATCCCTCTGTACTAGGTAGTGGTGAGTCTGCACCTCAAATACTGTGTTCAGTTCTGGGCCCCTTACTACAAGAAAGATGACACTGAGGTGCTGGAACATGTCTAAATAAGGACGATGAAGCTGGTGAAGGGTCTAGAGCACAAGTCTTACGAGGAACAGTAGAAGGAACTGGATTTTTTTAGCCTGGAGAAAAGGAGTCTGAGAAGAGACCTTACTGCTTTCTACAACTACCTATGAAAGGTTGTAGTGAGGTGGGTGTTTCTCTTCTCCAAAGTAGCAGATGATAGGACAAGAGGACTGGCCTCAAGTTGCACCAGAGGAGGCTTAGATGGGGTGTTAGGAAATATTTCTTCACCAGAAGGGTTGTCAAACTGTGGAACAGGCTGCCCATGAACAATTTGCATGCTTGGCTTAACAGAAATGGATCAGCTTGGCTGGGGGGGGGGGGGGAAGTGTCTGAAGTATGCAACTTGGAAACTTTTGCCTAACGTCTAGGTATGCTGAAATCCATTTACAGTTGATTGCCAAAAGAGAATTTTAATAAGATTGTAGTAAGTGGTAGGAAGTACTTATTGAAATTTTATTGTACGTGCCTTCTGTTCTTTCTGCTATGGGCTTCCACTTTTTCTCACTGTCGGTTTCTCATTACAATACAAAACTCTCAGCCCAAAATTTATGAAGAATGTGGAAGTAATTCTCGCCTATAATATCCTTCAGTGCCTACAGATATTAAAGCTGATAAGCAGCATGGTAAGCAGGATTGCAGATGATCTGTGTCTGAGAGGAAGAAAGAGCAGCAGCAAAAGGAAATAATATTGCCAAGAGTGATAGTAAAGTTTAAAAAGCTGTAAATGTAACCGTGTGCTAGGCATTGGCTAAGGGATTCTTCAAGAGGAGAGAGTTTGGAAAAATATGAGCTCAGAGAAAGAATTGATTATTGCCTAAGCACATCCCTTTTTATTCTCTATGCAAAGTCCCTCACCAGCAGATTATAATATTTATGGTAGAGGTAGCTAAATATTTCAGGAATAGTTGGTTGCCTCAAAAAAAACCCACAACTGAATCAGGGGGAATACAAGAAAAATACTGCATTTTAAGGTGAGTTTTCTATAGGTTTAAGACAACATAGCAGTATGGGTCAAAGGCCAGTAGGAGCAGATGGAATGTCATTTCCAAGATGATAGATGTGAACTTGGACTTAAGGTTTGCAGAGCCCTGGCTGCTAACACTGCCTTGGGCTTATCATCATGATCTAGCTCTGGGGTCAGGCAGGTAGCTGAAGAAGGACTTTGGGATGCTGTGAAAGACTTCAGAGTATCTTAAATTGCTGGCCATATAAAGCTAGAAGAGAAAGGGAAATTAAAATAGACACGGCTGCTTTGATTCAGGCAGTAGGAATATTACTTACTAGGTTTTGACCATAGGGTGCCCCAGTTTATACTTTCTTGTCCCTGGCACATTTTAAACTCAGAATGTCATTTTTCCCAAGGGTTGTTAATGAGAAATGCTTTCAGACACATTTGGCTTTTGGTACCAGAGGTTTACAATTAAGAATTCAATTCAGAGCTCTTCTGTATGCCATTATTTCAATTTCAGTGGGTTTGATTGATAAAGACTGAAAAAGAATTGCATAAAGTTGCCAAGTTTGGATTGGGACTGCTGTGGTTCTTCATTTTAGGCTCTCTTGTTCATGAAAAAGACATATGCAGAGTTTTTTATTGTTTTCATTTTTACAGAATGTGGTATTCACACCAGAAAAAAAAAAATAAAAATTAAGTGACAGAATAAGCGGACTGGGCATGCAGAAGTGCGTGCCTGCTACAACACTTACTGTGTAGATGAAGTGAGGTTTTGTGTGCAAAGTGAGATGCGCTGAGATCCTGACATTGTCATGTAATTTATGTTTTTATTGCACAAACTGATTGATATGTTTTTTGTGGCATTTTGTTTGTTTTGTTCTTTTTTTTTCTGTTTTTTTTTTTTTTTTTTTTTTTTTTTTTTTTTTTGGGGGGGGTTGGTTTTTTGGGGGGTTTTGTGGTTTTGTTGGTTTTTGGTTTTTTTGTTTTTGGTTTTGGTTTTGGTTTTTTTGGTAGCAATGCAGAAGAATGACTTTTCTGCTTTAACATATTGACTGGCTTAGAAAACAAATTTGTATAGTCTGCCTTGGTCAAAGGGGAAAGTACTGTGTTATCCATGACAGTACTGTGAAATGCATAACACATTTTTCTAAAGAGGCTGGGTTTACTAGAGAATTTTATTTTGTTTTACGTTTATGTGTAAACTTGAATCAGTTATGCAGCAATTTGATTGATGCAGCTTCTTTTGTACACATCCAAATGTACTCGTTTATTGTGCACTCCCATTATTATCCATAAATCTCTCAAGCTTTAGGTACTAGCAGCTGCACCACTATTTGAATGTAAAAATGCATCTGCTGTGTAACAATGAAAAATCACTAGCACTAAAGGAAAAAGAAAAGGCAAGTAAGTGCAAAATTATTAGTGGAATTTTGACACCTGTGTACATTTAATAATATTTAGGCTCCTATATGCCTTAAGTTGTCTTCTGAAATTTTACATGGCTCCGTGAAAACTGTCTCCATGCTGCCTTTGAAACAACTTGGGGCAAATGAATAGTTGATGAAATCTTTTATATGCAATTCTAGGGCTTGGGAGGTTTTTCTTCCTTTTTAGTCCCGAATGGTATTCGTATTGCATGCCTGGTTTGTTGAGCTTGATAATGGATAGGATATTTGAGAACAGACTTTGAACTAAATCACTGGTCACCAATAGGAATTGAGATGGCAACTGTTACATGAGATTGCAACTATTTGTATCTGATTCCCTTTTCAGCATCTGGTTGTAGCAAGGAGAGACCTTACAGATCCTGTTCAGGGTTGTGGAGAAACAGTTGACCCCCAAAATGATACAAAATATCCCTAGAATCTGTCCTTAAATTTTGTGTGTGTGTTGTGACTGTTCCTGAGCGCAACTCTTGCAAATGCGACAGTTCACAGTCCCACAAAGTATGTGGAGTAACAAGTTTTCAGTAGTCTTACTGGAAGTTGTTATAGATACTAAATTGTAGTTTGTTTGTGTGTAGGTGTTTGGTGCAGAGAGTAGAGACAAGCCTCTCTACTCAGAGATGTGGAAATTGTTACTAGCTATGTTAACTAATAACTTTTGTTGTTAGTTTTCACAAAAAGCAGCCTTTATCAACACTGAAGTTGGTTGAAAGCCAGAGAGACTTTCAGTGCTGACATGTAGGACCACCAGTGCATAACAGGGAAGAGACAGAGGGAAAGGAACATCAGCCTGAGAAACAAAAGGCTTGATACGTACCTTTTTGTTTGTGTGGGGTTTATTTTACAAAGTCAAGTAAAATAATACGATTTGTCTGGTTATAATTCTTCCTAACGAGATCTGAATTGTGAACAGACAGTTTTATAGGACTACTATTTGTCATGATTGTAACTTATCTTATTTGCAGTTATAAAATGCAATCAGCAAGTTCTAAGGTTTAGCGGTAACATAGGTCAGGCTGGTTGGTGATGGGATTTTGCTGTCTGCTGAAAGTCTACAGTGCAGTAAATTTTAGAGATGTGTTTGTCCTGCACCGAGCACTTTATAATTCTTCTGGTTTCAGTGATAAGCACTTTGAGTGTAAGTTTTTCTCTGTTTTTAAGCCCAGCCTTTTCAAAGTGAATTTAATTCTCTGAATGGTACATAGACATTCATTACTTTATGCTCTTACATTAAGCAAAAGCCCTTTTTCCCTTTCAGTTTATCAACCCAGTTATTTTAATTGTTATTCTTATTCTTTCATAATTTACCTTTGCAGTGTATTAGCCAACTAAAAATCATAGCATCTGCTTAAAAGTGTGATTGGAAAACATTTTAATTCTCTTTGTTTCTGTGCTGTTTCATTAATTGTTAGAACTTACGTTCTCACAAAGGACAGCCATGTTTTGTCTTCCATTTACATTTAACAAAAAAAAAAAAAAACCCAAACAAAAACAAAACAACCACAAATCACAAAAAAAACAACAACAAAAAAAAAAAAAAAAAAAAAAAAAAAAAAAAAAAAATAAAAAAAAAACCACACACACACAAAAAAGCCACCAAACCTTGCATATTTACTCTTGGAACTTAATTTCCCAAAGGAAATTTTCCCAAAGGCATGCATGGTAGAACTGTAAGACCAGGCTGCATTTTTTATATAAATATATATTTTAGCACTTGACTCAGTGTTCTACTGACTTCACTAATACCCTGCACAGATGCAGGTGCTTAACCTAGAAATAAAATGTGAGATTTTTCCACCTCATAACATTGCTTTTGTATTACTCAGGTGGCACAAAGGGAATGGAAGCAGTGTTTTTCCTCTATCTAGAAATACTGCCTTCATGAGACCTCTTTGCTCTCGAGCCCCTCATGATACAAGGAGCAGCTTCTTCTGGGAGATTTTCAGAGAGCAGGCAATCTGTAAAAGAAACTTGTTATCTTCTGTATGGCAAAACAGCTCTCAGGCTTTTCTTGCTTGTACATACAAGTTAAATAAAGAGACTGAGAAATCAGCCTGATGAGTACAGTGGAGAAAATGAGGCCTGTCACTATATAAATGTTATGGTAATTAATGCTACGAAGCACGTGGATATAGTGTATCCTGTAACTTAGCTGCTTATTAGCCTCTTGCTAATTGCCACTGACAGTACATTTAAATTACTGTGACAGTTTTCTGACAGCATTATATGAGTTTTAATCCAGCCTTTTCTGATTTGACTGATCAATTTTGTGCTGCAGTGATGTTTTATGAAGTTTTAATTTGCTCATAAGAAATTTATTTCATATGGAACTGTGCAACTTTCCAAGATCATTTCTGCAGTGCACTGCATATTATGCTTGTCCTGTGCCTGAATGAGAAAATATCCAAGCAAATTCAAAATTAATTAGGTCAGGTTGTGGATTAGCTGCAGCAGCACAGAGCTCAACAAAAACCATTTAATCCACCTGCTCATATAAATACTGCTCTGCCTGCCCCTCTCCCTAAAGAAGAAAAGCAATTTTGTCCATTTTCAACAGAGTAACTCTCATTGGCCTCTTTTTCAACATAATTCATGTGTATTAATCACAGCCCAGTTTTCTTCCCTGCCTGTCTTTATTGTATTATTCTGATCTGGTTTGAGTGGATGACAATTTTAACAACAGAAGCACGAAGTTCAAGGTCAAAAAGGATCTTTTGTGTCTTGAGACTATCTTCAAAAGTAAATAAAGAATAAATCTATATCATAATGAATCAGAAGAGCTTACATCATGGAAAAATCACTTCAGGAAAAGAACCGGGTTACTGTCTTCTGTAAACTTCTCTGTTAGTGTGTTAAACTTCCCTAATGAGCTTTTTTCATTACTGGCTAATTAAGTAAAGTGTTCTATTCTATTCTTGCCCCTTGTACCCACAAAGCTCCTTTTAGTGTACATGTTCAACATGCCATTTAGAAAATAAATTTGCTTGGTTTTCAAGTCTTCCATGTAAGTCTCTATTCTGCATCTTCTGATAAAATAGAGGCTTTGTGTCAGTTGCATATAAATAATAACATTAATTTTGACCCAGCAGCTTAGCCAGAACTGAAGATTCAGTAAAATTAGCAGTTAGGAAGACAAGCTGCTAATATCCAGATATATTTGATGCAATTATTGTTACAAAAGAATAAGCAAATTCTCTTGTCTGAACAGAACCCACCAAACAAAAAGTTCTTTTTCACAGCTCAGCACTAAAGCTGCCAGAGAAGAGCCTTTACCACCATTTTTACCTGGGCCCATACTCTGTGCTTTTCTGCCTTTTACACTCCTCCTTTGATATTGTCTTACTACTGCTACTCTATTGCATAACTTGCCAAAACTTCACAAATGCCATAGGCTTTCTTCTCATTTGGAGGACCAGAGGCTTTTGGTTCATAGAATCATAGAATAGTTAGGGTTGGAAAGGACCTTAAGATCATCTAGTTCCAGCCCCTCTGCCATCAGCAGCGACACCTCCCACTAAGCCATGTCACCCAAGGCTCTGTCCAACCCAGTCTTGAACACCGCCAGCCATGGAGCTTTCCCAGCTTCCCTGGGCAACCCATTCCAGTGCCTCACCACCCTTACAGGAAAGAATTTCTTCCTCATATCCAGTCTAAACTTCCCCTGGTTAAGTTTGAACCCATTACCCCTTGTCCTCTCACTACCGTCCCTAAGGAAGAGTCCTTCCCCAGCATCCCTACAGGCCCCTTGAGATATTGTAAGGCTGCTAGGAGGTCTCCACACAGCCTTCTCTTCTCCAGGCTGAACAACCCCAGCTTTCTCATCCTAGCTTCATACAGGAGGTGCTTCAGTCCCCTGATCATCCTTGTGGCCATCCTCTGGACTCCTTCCAACAGTTCCATGTCCTTTTGATGTTGAGGACACCAGAACTGCAGACAGTATTCCAAGTGAGGTCTCAGGAGGGCAGAGTAGAGGGGCAGGATCACCTCCCTTGATCTGTGGTCACGCTCCTCTTGGTGCAGGCCAGGATACGGCTGGCTTTCTGTGCTGCAAGTGCACACTGCTGGCTCGTGTTCATTTTCTCATTGACCAACACCCCCAAGTCCTTCTGCACAGGGCTGCTCTGAATCTCTTCTCTGACCAACCTGTGGCTGTGCCTGGGATTGCTCTGACCAAGGTGTAGGACCTTGCACTTGTCATCTCTCCTTCCTAAATGAAAAACAAATAGAGTACATTCCAACCTCCAATTCTGCCTTTCTCTCATGTGCTATATATCTGAGGATAAATAGAATAATTTATTTAATCTAGCCATTAAAAAAAATAGTAACATCACCAAATCTTACAATTGTGCCCAGATGGGCAAAATATTTTCCATTTCTAAATACCGGTGTCATTACTGATAGATTTCCTTAATCCACTTTGCACAGCAAATTTTTTTTGTTGGGTTTTTGTTTTTTTTTTTCCCTAACACATACTTTATGCTTGCAAATGCTATTGAAAAATCACTGAGAGCTCTGTGGAAGCTGCCATTGTAGTAAATAGTTGTATAAAATTATACTGGTCATGCTGTCTGTTCCAATTAAACTCATAGCATTTTTGTATGGGGTATACAAATCTGCATAGTAAACTGGACAGAATAGGTCCTTGACAGTTCTATTAGAATTATATTTCTTCATGGCATAGCTTGAGAAAAAAATATAAGCAGTCAGCCTCTTTTTCTGATGAAAATGCACTAAAATACACAGTTTAACAGTAAATTCTGATCTAAAATTATTCACAGATTCTACCTTTCCATCACAGCCACAAAAGCATCTTTTTTCAGTTCCATTAAACACTACCTGAAATTAAAGGACCAGAATGTACAAATGGGATGAACTTAATCTGCTTGTACTAGCATGTTATGCTGCTTGCCGCTGAATGCCTTCTGGTTTTCCTTTTTTAACATTCAAAAAAAGAGTGGGGCAGTGTCTGACAAGACAAGGCACAAGGTCTGGCGCCCATTTTTGTGCTTAGCACGTTTTCTGTTCCACTTTGATTATACAAAGTATTTTTTTTTTGTGGCAGAGCAGAGCTTCCTGACACTGAAACATTTGTGGACAATTAAAATACTACTGTCATATTTCTCTCACTAGCAAATGCAGAAAAGTGGGAATTCACATTCCAGTGTGGTTTTTTTATATGTACATATGCAGTTAAAGGTGGAGGGGAAGGAGTACTGAGGGATAATAAAGCTGAACAGTCCAACTATCAATCCCAGATTTCCCCTATGAATTCATTACAAAGCACTGGAACAGTGTTTTATCATTTTATTGGCTGTAAGCTGATAAAAGCACAGTGCATGCTAGCACCTCTAACTCTCATTGTTTGGGATCTTAGAAAAGTAATATAAATATTCTGGATAGACCACATGAGTCAAAACATTGGGTGGCCTGTAAGAAACGTCATCATCATCTAAATAAAGATGTGTCAGGGAAATTTGTTACAAAATAACAAAAGTAAATAGATCAGTGTTTGAATTCTTTGGAGCAGTTTTATCATATATGTAATGGATACTGTGCTGCAAGGCAACTCTGCTGTGGCTCTCTGGGACCTCCATCTTTTAAAGCTGCTTTGGTAACACTTTCAGCCCATGCTTCATCCCTCAGTGGTCATAGAATCATAGACCAGTTAGAGTTGAAAAGGACCTTAAGATCATCTAGTCCAAACTCCTCTCCCATGTCAGGGATGCCTCACCCTAGACAGTGTCACCTAAAGATCTGTCCAGCCTGGCCTTAAACACTGCCAGGGATGGAGCATTTACCACTTCTTTGAGCAACTGTTCCAGTGCCTTACCACCTGCACAGTAAAGAACTTCTTCCTTATATCTAACTTGATGATGGTGCACTGTCATCTTTAAAGCCTGGAAATGGAGGAAAAGTTCTGACTCAGTAGCACATCCTGCACAACAATTTGTTTGTAAACATAAGTTTTGGAGGAAAACAAACAAACACCACCCCAAAAAAAAAAAACAAAAAGACCTGTCACTGGTACCAGTGACTTGATGAAACACACATTTCCTGGTAAAATACGAAATATCAAATCCAAACCCTAAGCTATCCCTGTCCACTGCCTTCAAATGGCAAATGAAGTAAATAAACAAATCTTATTTATATCATTCAATATGTGACATATTCTCTTATCCTCTTGAGTGTTTAAAATATGTTAAAAAGATGTGTTTCATTCCTTGTAATTCTCTGCATATGATTCTTTGAGTTAACATACTTTGCATTTAATTGTCATAGGTAAGGAAAGCAAAAATTACAACTGATGAAAGGTAGTGAATAGGATACATAGTTGTAACATTCTCTTAGCTGAGATGCATTCATCACAGTAAAGTTTGATTTGTATATTATTGTTATGGTTAATTTTCTCTCGTTTTGCTGGAGATACCATTTAATAATGTCCAGCTAGATGCAGTGTATTTTTGGTGAATATATTTCATAGAAATAAAATACCTCTGCTTTCCCTCATCCCAGTTCTGTGGCCATCTAAAGGGGAGAGCTGGGAAGAATGGTCTGTAGGTTGCTCAAGGGAGAAATGTTCATCCTCAAAATTGCAATTTCTTAAGAAAACGTTTATAAACATATAAAAACATATAAAAATCTGAATGTTTAGTTTTGGTTTACTTTGTTATTTTGCACTGGAGTGTGTTTAATTTCGTTAATGTCAGCCTAATGGACTGTAAGAAAATTAAAATGTGCAATTGCAGAGCAACTAATGAGACTGTATCACAGTGACACTGGCTTCAACCCAGGAAGACTGGGGCTATGTTCCTTTTTTATGGCATTTGTCTATCTGCCTATCTTCAACCACTTATATTAGTACTTAATATATGGCTCTATACCTGATTGAGAATTCCAGAAGTAAGGTTCATATTGCAGGCCACAACTTGTATTATTTCTTCAATAAGCATTTCTTCTCAAGGTACTGTAGCAGTTGGTAGGCAAGTATTTAACAATATATAATTACTCTGCATGTATTCAAACTTGCTTAAATGGCATACTGAACAGGGAAGAGAAGTCAACAAGACATCAGTATTACTACTGTAAATTGTTCAAACAATCAAAACAACATTATCAAAAATAATAAATCAAAGAAGTAAAGAAAAATATTTATATTATCATAGTCTTGTGCAGCAGTGTTTAGCACCTACACAAAAGCAGAGGAAAGCAAAGCTTATGACTGCATTTCATGTAGGACTATATTTTCACATGGCCTGTAATTATAACAAAATTATTTTGTTAAAGTTGCTTTTAGAAATGCAGTCTGAAGACCTCTGCCTTGCATTTTGGTTTTAGAATGGAATATAAAAGATTTTTATTCTGAAAATTGTTCCTTCATGCAAAACTTGGTTATGGAAAAGATATTTTGAACTGTTTTGAATTATTTTATCTGGAAATTGTCACACAAATATGAGGGAAACACATTTTCTCTATTAAAAATGTTCTTTGCATTTAATAGGTCTAGATAGAATGCAGTTAGTGGGGTATACGTTTCCTTCTTAAGCAAAAGGGATTTAACGAAAATCTCCAGATTCATTATGACAGTTTCTCACAGTGGAGCAAGGAGGCGTGCAAACCAGCACAGTCCTTAATGTACCTGTTGGGATGAAATTGCACTTTCGGTGGCAGATCATTCTCCTCTCCCTTGAAGAGTATGACTCAAAGGCACTAATCAAAGCTTTTTACCTCTTTTATTCTTGCTTTTTGCCTCTTTCATTCTTGCTCAGTGGGGTTGGTTTGTTCTGTTGCCAGTGATTCGGGCAGCACCAAGGGGCACACAGTATAGTTTTTGATCTTTTCATATGCTGTGTTTTATGGGAATGTAGGAAGTGAAGGTAGAAGCAGTGATCAGGGTTTTCTTTAAGTATTGGAACATCATTGTTTGAATGAAAATATTGCTGATCCAATCCAGTAATTGATAGATGTTCCAACGTCTGTCTGGAAATTATGTCTGTATAGAAAGATGGCCTGGGAAATATGACAGAGGGATATTGTTGGATCTGTAAATACATCAAGTGGATAAATATAAAGGAAAGATAAGAATGATTGAAGCTGAAAGATACGTTGGTAAAAGAATGAATGAGTTTAAATTGGTGCAGCCTGAATTTAGACTGAAAATCAAAAGAGTTCTTAAACTTCAGAAAAATCAGGTTCTGTGCCCTGGAGCCTAAGGTACATTTAAGACCTCAGCAGTCAACATAATAGTGTGATGGTACAAGTGACTCAGGTTCACTGTCTTTTTTTGCTGCCATGGTTGCTGGACCTCTGTAGAAATTTTCCACATGTGAATATGCAGACTCCAGCTTTTGCCCCACTGGCTTTCTGCCAGTGCAACTGTTTGGCAAGAGTAGTAATTGTCGTCTCACCAAAATGGATATACGGTAGCAAATCTAGGAGTCTCCAGGCTAACCTGATCTGCCTAGCATGAGCAATAGCAGCAATGTCATGGAAGAACCAGCTGCAAGACCACAAGGTGTTGTTAGGCCATGATAATTCATGCAAGGCTGTTCTTCCATGCTGTGGTAACTACATGCAGTTACTACTGCTGACGAGTCGAATAAATGAATGTAAAACTAGGGTGCAAGAGTAGCTTGTCTGTCTTACAGTGTAGATGTTACTTCAGAGAAATCAAATTTTCAGGAGAGCTTAAGACATATGAGCCAAAGATGAGTGGTTTCCATTTTGAAAGTGATTTCAGCTTTGTTTTACAAAGGTAAAGGTATAGGGGGTTGTATTTTACAAAGGTACTTTATGTGCCTAAATATGTTTTTAACCATGTGTCAGCCTCTCTTTAATGTTTTATTTAAGGGAAGAAAATCACTAATCCTCAACTGTATGTGCATTTAGCAAATGGAAAACAAAGACAGCTGCTTTCTCAGCCTAAAATATTCTTGAAAATTAGTTATACGTAGTGCACAGCTGCTGAAAAAAGGAGGGGACTACAGTTTGCAATGGACACCTGTTTTCCTTTGAGGAAAGCAATATTGCTGTAGCTGACAGTGTTGTCTGATGTTAAGGCAAATACTGAATTTTTCTCAAATCTTGTCTGAAAAAAAAAAGAAAAAAACACCTTTGTTTTTATTTGCATACATGATAGAGGTAATGGTATAATATCAACAGTGGAAGTACTTTCTTCATTGGTATCAACCTATTTCCAGGATATTTCCAGTAAATGCAAAGAATGGAACTGCTGACTGGGAGGAACTGCAGACAGTCCCAGAAAACACAGGTATTATTTTGCCAGAGCCTTACAGCTCCTCTGAAGAGCAGTTTTATCCTTTCTTTAAATGTTCTGGGAAATGGAGGGTTTGAGTCAGAAGCATATTCTAGATCTCTCTTTTCTGCTATTTACTGACACATGTGTGTTCCAAACAAATAGGGGCTTGTTTAACAATCTGATTAATGAATTTGGGTTAGACTGATGTGGTTGGGATATGCCCACTGAACACAAACGTTAGGCTGTCTTTTTCACTGCTGCCTGACATCTTCATGCCATCATAAGGGTACTTGTCTTCCTCACCGATTACAGCTCCTTTAAAAGCTCATTCTCAATCCTGCCACCAACATGACAGTAAAATATATGTGTAGCTTAAGGACAAAGAGGTGATAGCTGGAATTCTCAGTTTGAAATAATATACAGGTAAAATAAAAAAAAACCAAAACCTAAATAAAAATGAAAATAAACCCAATGCCCTCAAAATCAAATTTTGAGGAGACTCAGCTTCAAGTTTGCTGTGAAATCACAACTTTCATCTCAGGTCATCAATTCTACTTCAGTGGGATTTTGAACAGGCACTGGAAAATTGCGCTACTCAACTGCCTCAACTTTTTGCCATCTTTCAGGTTAATTTCCCTACCAGATCTTATTCTGCACCTGAAATTCTGACCCTTTAAATGTAAATATATTAGCAATAGCAATAGATTTTTGTCTGTCTCTTTTCCCCTTCACTGTATTAGGCTTTCTGAACATTTTACAGTGTGACATTTTTTTTTTATTTTTTTTTTTTTTTTTCTCTCTAATATTGCCACCACAAAAAAAGAATTATCCATGTAGGCTTCCACTACTCTGTGTGCAGCCACCCAGCCAGCTCTTTATCCACCGAGTGGTCCACCTATCAAATTGATGTCTCTCCAACTTAGAGGCAAGAATGCCATGTGAGACAGTGTCAAATGCTCCGCACAAGTGCAGGTAGATGACATCAACTGCTCTACCCCTGTCCATCAGTTCCATAGCCCCATCATAGAAGGCAACCAAATTGGTCAGGCAGGATTTCCCCTCAGTGAAGCCATGCTGGCTGTCACCAACCACCTTGTTGTTTTTCATGTGCCTTAGCATGGCTTCCAGGAGAATCCGCTCCAAGATTTTGCCAAGCACAGAGGTGAGACTGACTGGTCTGTAGTTCCCTGGCTCATCCCTTTTCCCCTTCTTGAAAGTGACAGTGTTTACTTTGCACTTGAACTGCAGTTTTGCTGGCTCAGTACTTGCAGAGCCATACCGGTTCCACAGCACATTGCCTGCTGTGTTGGCTCATCCATTTTGAAGAGCTTGAGTTGCAAGTTTTGAAGAAAGGTGCAGAGGTGGAGGAAAGCATGGAAGAGGTGTTCTCCCATTTCCATGTTGATAATTCATGAAAGTTGAATAGCCCACAGATAAGTAAAAAGTTTTGACTTGTGCTCACAGCTGCCTAAAAAGGTTATAACATTATTTTATTTGTTTTTCATTTTCTAGCCCATCCTACAGAACTCATTTACTTACTGACATACCTAATTTGTTTGTACTAGAAAAGAATCCAGACCTTCCTTTTGGCCTGGTTTTGTCTGTCAAAGTAATGTGTGCCCTAGTAGAAAGTTCTTATAAGGGAAATATTGAATTCCTCCATATTGTTAACAGCTAATTGAATATAAGATAAAGTTGTATCTTAAATATGGAATGAAAAAGACCAATGATGGGGGAATGTTCTCTGGGACTTATTGGAAACTATTGAAATCTGAGGCCCCTGAATGTGTTATGGGGAAGAAATAAGAAGAAAGAAAATGTGCACTTAGATTGTATAAAGCACTGACATCACTGAGGCGTCTCACAGATGGCAGGCTGCCATGGCTCTTCCGCTCTTCCCTACTAGTTTTCTGTTGCCTTTTTCTGTGGAATCTTTTAACAAATGAGCTCCCTAAACCACTCTGTCCAGCTTTTAAATCATATTTATGAAGATCATAGAATGAATTCTTCTCCTTTTTCTTTTTTCATATTCTGCTTTGTATGTGTTGCTACAGCAATTTCTGAGTTAGCTTTAGGAACAGATATAAACTGCCAGTGTTGCAGGTATCAACATACAGGTATCGCTCTAGTTTACATCTGATATGTGCACAAGCAATTCATTTGTTTGAATGGCTCTGACAGAGTGAATATGTTTAATGAGTTTAATATTTCTATGTATGGGACCTTTTGGCACTATTCTTATATTCATAGCAATTAATTGCAGTGCAGCAAGCTCATTGCCCTGGACTTTAAGAGAACAGACTTTGGCTTCTTCAGGAACCT
>JARCZZ010019527.1:4809-41162 GCA_030323915.1 Brotogeris chrysoptera | reverse complement strand
GTTATTCATGACTGTGAAACATGTGCTGCAATTAAGCAAGCTAAACGGTTAAAGCCTCTTTGGTATGGAGGACGATGACTGGAGTACAAATATGGGGAGGCCTGGCAGATTGATTATATCACACTCCCACCAACCTGCCAAGGCAAGCGCCGTGTGCTTACCATGGTGGAGGCAACCACCGGGTGCCTGGAAACATACGCTGTGCCCCACGTCACTGCCCGGAACGCTATCCTGGGCCTTGAGAAACAGACGTTGTGGTGACATGGCACCCCAGAGAGAACTGCTCCAGTGGGCTCAGGTTGCTCTGCCCCAGCTTGAGGCCAGTGCTCTGGCCAGGGCACCTGCTCAACCACCCATAGGCCCACCAATGACCCTACCTGCACGCCCTGGGCAGCAAAGATCTGTTGCAGGAAGGGGGCACACAGCAGTGCCCGGGGGCAGGGAGAAGAGCTTCGATGTTAGAGGCCATGAAGGAGGGGACAGCGTCCTGTCTACCAGAAGCGGGGCAACATTGCGGCAGCCACTCCCCCTTACCTCAACCAGGACCCATCACTGCACAAGGGCATCCATCCCACCCGCTGGGGGGCTATGAAACATGGTTTTGAAACACATTGACCAGCTCTGCCTCTTTGTGGAGTGGGAGGATGTGGTGGGAACTGGGGATGTGGGCAGGAACTGGGGCAGAAAAAGCCACCTCTGCTGCTGCCTGCAGTCACGGCTGCCAGACAGAGCCATGGTGGCGGTGACACTGCTGCTCCCTGGCACTGGGAGTCAGGTCAGCTGCTGCTGTCACTGGTGACAGGGGTGATGTGTCCCCAGGAGAAGAAATGGGGTTTAAGACACCGTGGTGTGAGGTGGGGATATAATAGGGCCTGAAGGCAGTGGATTGGGGGTCCCCTGATGCGTGCTACAGCTCTGGGTGCCCAGGCAGCCCCAGGCACTGCAGGGTGTGCAGGAAGGGAGGTGGTGGTGGGGCACAGAGCAGGTCCTGTGGCAGCACTAGCTCCTGGGGGGATGTGGAGCAGGAGGTGCCAGAGCTGCTGCAGGGAGAGCCCCAACCACTGCAGCAGCACCTATTCCAGCATCTGAAATGGGGTTCTGGGCCCGTGCTGAGCCCCCCACCAGCATGGCCAATACCTGGTGCAGGTCAGGTCGGTCTTCAGGGATCCGGAAGAAGGGCACCCCCAGTGCCCTGACCACCCAAGGGAGAGTCCTGGTAGTCACTGCCCTGGGTTCAGTTGTAACAGTTACTTTTTGCCTTCTTAGTAGCTGGTGCAGCGCTGTGGTTTTGACTTCAGCATGAGAACAATGCTGATAACACACTGATGGTTGTTGGTAAGTAATGTGTACTCTGATCAAGGACTTTTCAGCCTTATGCTCTGCCAGTGAGGAGGTGCACAGGAAGCTGGGAGGAAGCGGAGACAGGACACCTGAGCCAAACTAGCCAAAGGGGTATTCCATACCACAGCATGTCATGCCCTGATGATGTATCTCTATTTTTCATTACCTCTGTTTACCTTTTCATTAATTTTCTTGACTGTAGTGCAAGTCTTAAAGGGCTGGAAAAGTAATCGATATCTTCAATACCAAACTTCGAACACAGGGAGGGGGAGGAAAGAGGAAATTGGTCTGGATTCTGTGTAATTTTTTTTATTAATTATTTTATTACCTTTGTTTCTAACCAATAAAAAAACCAGGAAGAAAAATAAACTCATCTGAAAAAATTGACCCAGCATGAGACATTTTGTTCAAGTATTGTAAGAAAAACAAGAAATGAGCAGCAGCCTTGCAGCTGACATTTTCTCCCATGCCCACATACCAGAGCATTCACATGGGAGTGCCAGGCCCTTTTCTGCCTGAGGGCACCAGTGGCATCTTACACCCAGGTACCTACCCTACCACGCTAGAGAGCCCTTCTTCTCTGCTTTTCACCTGCAAAGAATCACAGCATAGATGTGGGATTGCTACAGTAACAAGGATTTTTGGAGCTGAGTACAAAGCCCCATCAGTTTATAATCAGGGTGGGAAAAGTTTCTACCGCCAGTCACTGGCCCAAATCAGAAGAGAATAGTTTTACAGCTGGTGGGCATCTTAGCCCATTACAACAGACTGGAGGGTTTTCAGAGGTGGTTCTCCAGCTGCCTCCACCCTTGATGACTGTCTTAAATATCACTTGGACAGAAGGAAAGTGACTCCTCAACTTCATGGCGTGGACACCCAGTTTTCATCTGCTGCTTCTCTATTTTTAGAAAAAGACAACTCACATTGCAGTCATGTTACATAGCCTGGTAATTGGGGCGCTTCCTAAGAAAGTGTGGGGGAAGACAGAGTTTTACACTTTTAAGTAACGCTTCCGAGCGGCTAAGATACAGTTACACTAGGGCATATGGGGTACTGAACTTCCTGACTGCACCCTCTATGCTAAGAAATAAATGCAAGAGTCAGAGGACAAGCATTCAGCTCAAGCGCTGTCGCTGTCACTGTCAGGGAGGGTTCATCCATAACACAACATGTGGAAAAGCATGCTGCAACTCTGTAGCCTGCCATTTCCCATTGCTGTCTGGGCACAAATCTGTAGCCATGTCTAAGAGCCTGAATGCCCTCACGCTCTCTTTCCGCCTCTGCACTCCCTTTCTACTATGAAAGTGTTTCCTTGTACAGTCTGAGAACTACTACCCCACAGTAATGTATTCAGTGGAAAAAATAACTACAAGTGAACAGGTAACTAGTGCAAAGGTGTATTTACAGACCAATATTTCTGACTCACGTTACTCAGAGTTAGCTTCCAAGTCTAGCATAGTACTCCTTAAAATGTGAGAAAAACCTAACTAGTTTTATCTCTTTTGTGCAAGACATGCAAACACAACCTTCACTGAACTATATGTTTGAGTGACAAAATCAGGCAAAATAAATAAGCAAAAGGAAGTTACCTTAGTGATTTTCAGGCATGCATGACGCATTGTTTGGGACAAAACTGTATTTTATTCACACATTCAATTAATGTGAAACAGACCTTTCTTTTTATGTTCGCTGCCTGAGCAAGTAATAATGATGGTGACAATCACTGTATCTAAGAAGACATGTTAGCACTTGGTGAGGTTAACTTCCTCAGTCTCAGATTCTAAGCAATGTGCATGACAATCCTGTCTTGCAGCATTGCAGGTCTCTCTGGAACCTGGGGGAGAGGCAAAGCTTTTTTGTTGTTTCTTTTTTTCTCTCAACATTATCGCTGCTCTAATATAGCAATTTCTTAAATGCAAGGTCTGCATTTAGTCCTTTGAGACTCAGCAGATGTCTTTAAAACAGTCTATTAAAGCTTATAATGCATGATTAATGATCTGATGGCTGCTGATGTGAGGTGAAAGACTCAGCAGAATTTGTTCAATAGCTTTTGCAGATTTATGTACTGTAAATTAGAAACCAGACCCATCAGTGTAATTACTTCACAAAAGCTCAGATACAATGCTCAAAAAACCTCCCCCAAACACTTAAAAGCAACTCAACAAGCAAAGGTGAAGTGTTTTGCAGTCTTCATCTTGCTCTAGACTCCTAGTTTCTGCTTACTCCTTCAGTTTAATTTTCCATAGCACTGTAGCAAGATATTTTATTTATTTTTATAAGACCATACGACAGTTCTACCGAGTTTTAAGAACTTTTTACTCAGCTCAAAAAGATGTGAATTTTCTACAGGCTTTTCACTTTAGCCAACTGCATGAGCTAGTGGCTTTCATCATGACCATTCCCAGTTTAAAAAACAGCATTCTGCAGTGTTAATTTGTGTGATGAAGACATTACTTTGTTCAACTTACAAATAATGGCCAGATGAAAAAAACACAAAACATCCATTTTGAATTCCTTTTTTGGATCTGTAATTAAAAAGGAGTAATTTAGAGAAACATGCATGCTTCTCAGGGTAAATATCATGCTTAAAATAGTACATATGGATAGAGATATGTGCTGCTTTCCCTAGGGACCTTGAAGTTTATCACAGTAACTTCAGCTGCAAGTGACCTATGCACAACCTTAGCGCTATTGATACTTGATACTGTACTTGAACTTATGGTTGGTCTTTAGTTCTTCAGCTGAGAACACATAAGGAGCTGGGTATGAATAAGGATAGAAATTGGTTCCCTTAAAAGTCATTACCATCCAAATGTTCAGTATCTATAAAAAGAAATACATGCAAAGGAGATGCAATGGGATATCTAAGGTTGGTGGCCCAGTTGACAACACCAGTCTCTGTTGCACTTCATAACCCAAAGATCCAACTTTCATAAGAACCTGTCAACTGGCAAAAAAAAACCAACCAACCATCCAACAAAAAAACCCCAGTCAGCTGAATGAAAAAAACAGTATGATAAAAGGTTAAAAATATAATAATAACATAGAAAAGTTAATCAGAATTTTTAAAGAAAAAGTCATTCAGGTTCTGTCTCTATTCAAGGCTACATTATTGTTATTTGCCTTTTGATACACTCTATAAGTCTATCAGCTAGACTAGATGGGGCAGTATCAGAAGTATTTGATTTCCTTTAATAATATGACCTGAATGCAGCAATCCCCAGGAACTTGTTGGTTCACTGATGTGTTTTTCTCTTCATTGTCATTTTGAAAAAGGTATAGCTTTTTTTATTATCTATTTTTGCTTACCTGATGACTGACAAAAGTACTTAGAGCTTTCAGTTAGAGCATTATATTTTGTTCTCTGGCTCACAAAGCAAACAGATATGCAATAAGGGCTAACTTAGGTACAAGAAAAAAACCCAAAACAATAGAGGAAGAGAAAAGCCTCTTAAACTATCTGAAAACTTCTAATAATCTAATGATAAAGCCTGTATCATAGAATCATAAAATCACAGAGTTTAACATGGGCCTACTCTTCAAGCCTATGAAGGTCTCTCGGGCAGCACCCCTTCCCTCTAGTATATTAGCTACATCACTTAGCTTGATACTACTCACAAACTTGCTGGGGGTCCACTCAGTCCCACTGTCTATTTCACTGATGAAGGTATTAAGTAATATTGGTCCCAGTACCTACACTTGAGGGAAACTACTTGTTGCTGGTTTCCATTTGGACATTGAGCTATTGACTGCAATTCTTTGAACACAGCCATCCAGCCAGTTTCTTATCTTTCTAACAGTCCATCCATCAAACCAATATCTCTCTGTTTTAGCAACAAGAATGTTGTGGGGGACCATATCAAAGGCCTTACAGAAGTCCAGGTAAATGACAAGATGTATATTACTTGTAGGGCTAAAATGACACTGCTTTCCAAATTGAACTGTGAAGTTCCCACCAATTTTATTTACGAAGTCAGTTTTTCCAGGAATAGGGTTAAAGTCCATGTCAATAAGTAAATTGCAAATATGAACGGAGTTAAGAAACATGGACATAGAGTAATGCTTTATATTTCTTTTTTTATGGGAACCTACTCACCAGGACCATTTGAGTGCCCTCCCAGTACTGTTGCTATGGGGAATTTTGCCAGAGGACTAAGCAACCCCTGTGAGGACACCTTACAGCCTGTCAGCAAGCTGTGCATTCAGAAAAGCCCTTCAGAGAGATTCATTAATTCTGATAATTCTGAAGTCTTCCATGAGTTCATGAGATCACTACAGGAAGGGCTCACAGCCAGAAAAACAGGGAAATAATTGAAATGGACTGGGAGACAAATATAAGGTTCAACTTGGGGTATAGAAGAAAGGGAGAAACACATATTGTTGTGAAAATTCATTTGGGCTATCTAAGCTTGCCCTGAACAATATTTAATTGTCTTAAGTATGCCTGGTACAGGATTGGCAGCATATGTCTAAGTGGACAGGTGCCAGAGGACTGGAGATCAGCCAGTGTGATGCGTCTATAAAAAGGGCAGGAAGGAAGATCCTGGAAACTACAGGCATGTCAGCCTGACCTCAGTGCCAGGTAAGAGCAGATCATCCTGAGAGCAATCATGCAACATATGTGGGAAAACCGGGGGATCAGGCCCAGTCAGCATGGGTTCATGAAGGGCAGGTCCTGCTTGACCAACCTGATCACCTTCTGTGATAAGGTGACCCACCTGGTTGATGAGGGAAAGGCTGTGGACATTGTGTATTTGGACTTAGTAAAGCATTTGACACTGTCTTCCACAGCATTCTCTTGTAGAAATTAGGTGCTCATGGCCTGGATAGGTGGATTCTTCGCTGGGCTGGAAACTGGCTGGATAGCAGAGCTCAAAGAGTAGTTGCAAATGGTATCACATCTGGTTGGTGACTGGCCACTAGTAGTGTCCCCCAGGACTTGGTGTTAGGGCCAGTGTTGTTTAATATCTTCATTGATGATCTGGATGAGGGGATTAAGTGCACCCTCAGTAAATCTGTGGATGACAGCAAGTTGGCTGGCAGTGCTTACCAGCTGAAGGATGGGAAAGCTCTGCAGAGGGATCTGGACAGGCTGGATCATTGTCTGTGGCCACTGGTATGAGGCTTAACCAGGCAAAGTGTCAGGTCCCGCATTTCAGCCACAACAAACCGATGCAGTGCTACAGGCTTAAGGAAGAGTGGCTGGAAAACTGGCTGAAAAAGACCTAGGCATGCTGATTGATAGCTGCCGAACACGAGCCAGCTTGTGCTCAGGCAGCCTAGAAGGCCAATGGCATCCTCGCCTGTATTAGCAATAGTGTGGCCAGCAGGTCCAGGGCAGTGATTGTCCCCATGTACCGGGCACTAGCAAGGCCACACTTCAAATCCTGTGTTTGGTTCTGGGCCACTCACTGCAAGAGAGATATTGAGTAGCTGGAGTGGGTCCATAGAAAGGCAGCGAAGCTGGTGAAGGGTCTGGAGCACAAGTCTCATGTGGAGTGGCTGCGGTAACTACGGATGTTTAGACTGGAGAAGAGAAGGCTCATGGGGACCTTGTTGCTTTCTACAACCAGCTGAAAGGAGGATGGAGTGAGGAGGTGGCTGGTTTCTTCTCCCAAGTAACAAGTGATAGGACAAGAGGAAACTGCCTCAAGCAGCACCAGGAAGGTGCAAAGGGAGGCTTAGATTGGATATTAGGAAAACTTTCTTTACTGACAGAGTGAGCAGGTATTGGAACAGGCTGCCCAGGGGAGTTCTGGAATCACTGTGCCTGGAAGTGTTCAAAAACTGTAGATGAGGCCCTCAGTGATAAAGTTGAGAGGGGGACTTGGCATTCCTGGGGTGATGGTTGGACCTGGTGATCTCACAGGTCTTTTCCAACCTAGCTGATTCTGTGATTCTATGATTCTAGGTATATTAACAGTCAGTTATTTTTATATAACACCATTACACCACATTGCCATTCAATATCCAAGATTCGAGTTACATATTTTTGACAAATCCAACCAGTAATGTGAACTCTATTCAGCTGTCATAAACACAAGTATTTATGGACAAATCTTGTGAACTTTACCTCCACAAGTTCTTTATTTTTAATGGGATTTGTGATTGAATAAGCATCCAGGTTATAAGTGGATAGGCAATATTGTCTTTACAGGCAAATTGAAAGGAATCACAAAGTACTTGGTACCCCTGAATAGTTTGCATAACTTCTTGTATTCCATCAATGATGCAGCTACTCCAATCCTCACCTAGCCATGGAGCGCACAGCTTGTCCTTCTTCCATACAATACCCTTCTTGGCTGGTTTGAACAGCGACAGTAGGTTGCTTAACAAACAACACAGGGTAAGCCTGTGGTTTTGATTTTTGTCACCAGAAAGTTTGGTGCTACCAGTGTGTGAGGGAAAACAGACTCCAGGGTTTAGAAGCTAATGCTCTGGTCATCTGCAATAAAGGTTTTATTCGACCTTGCTGAACAGGATGCCCTCTGTTAGCAGATATACACAGAAATCATGGAAAGACTGTCACAAGAATGTTATTCCCTTGGAAAAAAAGCAGTTTATGAAGTTTCCTCTCCCCTCCCTCCAGCATCTGCTAATTCCTGGCCTTCTGAACTTTAACAGCCCCTCCTAACATTTGAGGTCATAGTCATCCAGATTGCTGGTTATTCAAATTTGAGGAGAAGGAAAAAACTCACACATACATATACATCTAACGCAGGGAAAAGACATAAATTGGGAAATGGAGAGCAGGTTGCTTTCTTTTTTCCAGTTCTGAAAATTTCAGTTAGCTGATTTGCACCTCATCTCCACAAATAAATGAGTGGTAAACTCTGCTGCAGGATCAGACACAAGCAGCCAGGCTTACCCTTGCAGCTGTCAAAAGGCCCATATAATCACAACTTACATTTATGTCAGGCAATATGCACATTCCTTGAAGTACCATATGCCTGCATGTAGGTCCAGTGATTTGGGGGTCTTTGGGCTCACTTTCAGCAAGACTTTCAGCATAGGAATCTGCTACAGGAACATTTTTGACACTTAGGATAACAGCAGCAGAATATATCTGGCTTTTCAAATTAACAATGTCAAAAGGATAACCAGAAAATCTGAAGACAGTTCTGGATGTGGAAGTTATGATGTGTGAAAAAAATATGATACAGAGGCAAAATAAAATATCCCTTGGGATTCTGATCAGCTATTGAGTCACAGAAAGAAAAATAATATTTTGTCAAAAGTGTCAAAGTTTTCGAACTTTCAGGAACATGAAACATTTTGTTAACTTTTTTCATGGATGTCTTACATGTCTGATTTTAACTCCTTAACTTTCATTTCTGTCTCAAATCTGTCTGACCATAATGTCTAAATCAGATCCAGATTTGCATAGATGTGCCAGAGCAACAATGGTTGAGCCAAGTAGCTTCCATAGCCAAGATAACAGCCTGGTTAGGGTCTAGCTGTGAGGCCTTATGTTTAGGTCATACCACATTGGGTCTGTGAACTCTTTAGATTTCCATAATCTGTGTACATTGCAAAACCATCTCTTCCTTTGACTCCTAGGGCACAGACTTTTGAGGGCATTTTTCAGAAATTGGATAACAGTTCACTCTGGGCAGCAAAAACCTGCTCAGCCACCTGAAGAGACTGTTTCTTTTGCCAAGTTCCAGCTTTTTGGACACTCAACAGCATAGGACATACATAAGAACATATGGTGAGTGTTACAGGAGGTTTTCTTAACCCAGGCACTCTTTAAGCTAAATAGCACTCATGGAAGTGATGTAAGCAAAGCATGATTGATCACCTGCATGCTTTCTTTTCCCTGCTTCTCTCGTCACTGCAGGATGTACTTAAGATCAGCTGCCCTCAAGTCCTGTTTTCTTCCTCTCAAACAGGAATCCCTTGGCAAGGAAACCCTGTCCCTGTTGCTCTGCTGGGAGAGTTCCCATTCTCTGCTCTCTCCTCTGTGTGGAGGAGCCTGGTGAAACTAGTTTTCTCACCTAGCCACCCCTGTCAGCATCATGCTCTCTGAGCACTTATGGCACAGTCCTCCTGAGCTGACAGCTTGTCTGGTCCAGGCAGGATGGGCAACACAGTCATCACTTGCTACACACAAATTACAGTGTAAATTACAATTACAATATTTAAAAGTCTCAGCTGTAAAAAGGCTGCCAGGGCTCTCACCAGGCTGGGTGTACACATGCCTGAGGGTATTGTGGTAGGGGTCTGCAGGGTAATTCAGGGGAATATGTTTTTGAGCAAGGAGGGGAACAAGCAGGAGAAAAACTTGGCAAATGCCAAGTATTGTCCTCAGTCCAGCAATCCCAGGAACAAATTTGCAGCATGCCAATTAGACTCTGACTCTCCTGCGAAATAACAAAATATCTCTTGTATCTAATTTCATGTTACAATATGGTGGCATATTTATTTATTAGACTCAGCAGAAATCCTACAACTAATTAAGCATAACAAGCATGACATTTTAGCTCTAGTAAATATGATAGCAATTTAACAGGATGACTGTAAAAAAATATACTATAAAGCAGAGCCTATAGGGAAAATAAGCTCTCTATGGTACAGAATTGGTGTTTTCTATTAAATAATATTAAGAAGACTCAGATACTGGTACATGTGCTGTCTAGAACAGCTCTAACCGGGAGACAGAAAGAAAGAGGCATTGACTTCACAGCTCTGAAAAGGGGAAGGCAAAGCTTGATCACAGACCTTTGTCATCCTGGATAATTACCTAGACTCAGATACAGATCTGCAACTGGGGCCCATCTTTATCCTTTCTTCCTCCTTGAAAATCTTCACAGACACAGATTTTGTTAAGAGAGTTGTATCCAGCTCTTATAAAGATTTCTGTATAATTAAATGCTGCACATTTAAGATTCTACAATTATTAAAAAGTTAATGAAATTTAATTTTGATTCATGATCTCTGAGGTTATTCCTTCAATATCTGGCCAATATTACTTCTCTTCATGTATATTTGCCCAGGGCGAATGTACTCAGCATAGACCTGTGAGTACCATTCTCATATTCCTAGTCTTTGAATGCCAGATCATTGACCTATGTGAAGTAATCTGAAGAATATCTATACATCTAAGGAGATATTGTCTTTTTAGGGCACACTAAGTGCGTCTGCTGTACTGGCTACAGCAAGAAAAAAGACAACAGAGTTGTGAAGTAGTTTATGGATCCCTCTAAGCTGATGGGATCCTTCCTTGGTTGCTTCAGGTGGTTTCAGGGCAGCTTTGTGGCATGGGAATGATATAAAATGATCTAATGCTCCAGAGGTCCTGGCCCAATGCATACAGCAATAAAAGTAGGTCACAAAGGAAATCTTTCTACTACAAACACGGCAGTGGCAGCAGTCCATTGTAGCAGGCACAGAGTTTATGTAAGGCAGCGGCTGGTGCTGCTTTATGCTGAGTTTCACAACCAGCAAAAGCCTGGTTCTAACAATGCCTAGCTACTTTGCACAAAAGCAGTAACCAGCTTGTTGTGTAAGTTTAGAAGAGCAAATGCATCACCAATATCACAGTTCTGTGTTTGTGCTAATCTAAGCATTTGAATACAATTAAAGAACATTTAACAAGCCTTTTCTGTCCTTCATTCACAAAGGATACTCTGAAACAAATGCAGCATGACCAAAAATTCAGTCAGTACTTATTCTTGTGTCTTCTCTTCAGTTCTATTCCCAGTTATTCCAAGGCTATATGCCATCCCAAGAGACTTTAGATACCTTAAGAGGATGTAATCAGCTCCCTGGCCTCTCTGAAAAATACATAACTAATGGAAAGGGATGTTTCTGCAGCATTCCCCAGTTCTCACAAGAGAAGTATTTCAACAGTGTGAACAGAGAAATTTGTACTGGTCCCTCATTTCCAGCCATCAAAGGCTAATGGGAGTGAGGGGCAGATTGATACAGAAAGCATTAGATATGTCACAGGAGGTCCCACTCTGGTGACACACTGGGTGTTACTTGAGCCTGAACCAGATCCCACCACAAAGTATGTAAAAGCAGACTTAATTTGCATCCACCTTCTCCATGTTTGCATCATGGTGATGTGAAAGGGGAACTGGCACTTCTTCATGCTTACTTATAAGCTACTTCTAGACTTCCACTGAAAAAATAAACAGATTGAATTTAGAGACAGCTTCATTCAGAGAATCAAAAGATAAAATCAATGCTTGTCTGCACAGCGGTGTGAATATTCACTCATCAGTAATTCTTTCACTGGCCTTGCTGGCAATGCTCTTTTTTGGTCCTTACATTTGATATGCTCCAGTTTTCAGAGCCAGCACTTGAGCTGATCCCCAAGAGCAGAAGCACATGCTTGGCAGTGGCAGTGCCCAGATGCTAAAATGTATTTTGCAGTAACAGGAGCTTCAACACATTGGTAAGTAACCATTTTGCTTTAAATCTTTCCTTTAGACTTAACAGCTTGCCAGGAAAGGGCCAATCAAACAAAAAGAAGTCTCTTTTTCTAGTAAACATACCAGGTAAAATGACACGAGGAAATATATGCAATTTAAGAAACCCTCTAGTGGGTCATGTGCACATTCATTTTGACATGAAGAAAGAGTATTTCATTCTGAATGCTTTGGGTTGTGCATAAACTTACTTTGGGCCAGGAACAACAACAACAAAAGAAAAATCAGCCATGGCCTTCAGTCCCTGGAGCAGTTCGTTCCCTGTGTTCAGAGTCTGCTTAACAAAATGGCATATTTTCCCTTGTAGGCCTGATCTTTAATTTTTAGCCCTCTGCTGACTGTGACAGTGCAGACAGGCAGGAATAGTAACGGTAAAATTTTAATATCTCTCATTTATCACAATGGGCCATTAAAATTGATGCCTATAAACACAAAAACCTTGGGATTGCCAGGTCCTTTCCGTAGTCATAACACATTCCTCACTATATTACTAAAGGTAACTGTGTTTCTTTAAATCTTCTTTTGACCATGTTTCGTTGTTTGAAAAGTCAAGATGATGACCCCATGGAGCATTGAAGGAGCAACATAAAAAGATTTAGAAATGTTGTGTTCTAAAACGGATTAAAATGAGCATTGCAAACTCTTCATGCATGCAAGGATTAGATGAATATCAGAGACAAGAGTTTTAAGCAATGAAGAAGAAAGGTTTAAGGAAGAGACTGAACGAAAGAATTGTGTAGCTCAACTTAAGTCAGTGTCTGGCTAAATACTCATCTCTTCAGACAATTCAATTCTTAATTTCTTTTGAATTTTACTTCTAGGTGCTAAATATAAACAAACACCGCACTCGATTCTTTTTTGGTTCCCACTGAAGTGGAAAGGGTTTTTTTATTGACATTTTCTCTTGGGTGCACTTTGTCTATGTAGTAGGAAATAGAAGAGTGAGATTCTTGGTGCTCTTGTACATAACAGTTAAATTTTTTAACAACTGGCATTGCCATGGAACTTTGCTGAATATTTATAACTTTATTTTGTAAACTTATACATTTAAATAGAGTGTTTAGTAGCTTGGCTCTAACCAGAGGAGTTAAATAGCATTTTGCACCTCTGATCAATGCATATAGCAATTAATTTTTTTTTATGATCAAAATCATTTTACGCCCATGAATCTAAGACAAATTTTCCATAGAAAGTCTTTTCATAGATCAAAAATCTAGAAATTAGTAATAAAATTACTGCCAAGAGATGACATAGCAGACCCTGCCATAACATGTTAATTTTAGAAGCTTGCTAGTGCTCATCACATTCAACAAAAAAGCTATGTAATTATGTTCACAGAAAATACATGAAATATCAGATTGGAAAAACAAGAAGCCTCAGTAAAGGGCAAAAAATGTGCTAGCGACACATTTGACAGACAGAGTAGAGACGAGCAGCAAGTCAGGAAGCGAGTGATGTCTCTTTTGGCAGAGACCAAGAGATGAGAATCCTTGCCAAAATGTAACATCTCAGAAAATAAGCCATTTGATCAAGTAGTCTTGGTATACTTTCACACAAATTCATCAGAGTATTAAAAAATCAGTCATCCCTTTTCAATGGAAAAGATCAACAGAATCTGAGACGGCCTGAGTCAGCAAAATTAGTATAGAGGCAGGGGAGCATAAAATAACCCTGTTAGCACTGGCACACAGACTTCTGCTCTCTGAGCTCTAAAATTCCTCTCACACTGATCAGCAAAGGAGTATCTGTGCCATTTTCTGTCTGAAAGTGATTTCTCCTGTCACAGTTGCACTACAGTGCAGGCAGTGTAGTCACTTCATCACATGGCAGAAGGTGACCATGGGGATCTCCACAATGATGGCTCTCTCCTTACTGCTCTCTTTCATTCCAGAGCTCCAGAAAAGGAAATGAAAACTTCACCTCATCTCTGTTAACATACAGCTTCTCAACTGGGTATAGCACAGAGATGGGTGGTAAGTTTGCACTTACAAAAGGTATCTTGATATTCAAAGTCAGTGGATGAACATCCAGGCTAATGGACTCTTAGACTTTCTAAGGAGCCAGGTAAGA
Organism: Brotogeris chrysoptera; assembly: GCA_030323915.1. Lineage (NCBI taxonomy): Eukaryota > Metazoa > Chordata > Aves > Psittaciformes > Psittacidae > Brotogeris > Brotogeris chrysoptera. The sequence continues at coordinate 27,315 of JARCZZ010019527.1, read as the reverse complement.
GCACTCAAAAGGCTCTGTTCATATACTACAGAACAAATCCCAGAGAATAGTAATTACAGGCTCCCTTCTCCCTCCATCACGCTTCAATTGTGGCACACCACAAAACACATTTCTGACTCCTATTCAGCATAAGACATAAAAAGCTGCAGATTTCATAAGTCTGGTTTAGAGATTTTGAGGTCATGGGGTCCTTGATTTAGCAAGCCCTTCTTGCAAAATGCAAACCACAGAAATTCATCAGCTCTTAATACTGAGAACATTGAACTAAAAGTCGCTTTTAGGAAGTTGTTTAATTTAGGTAAGTCGGAGATGGTACTTGAAGAAAAGGAAAAGGATTAATTTTCTTTTCAGCTAAAAAAGTTACACCAGCTGGAAAGAAATTCCCTTAAAGTTCACTTTTACTCAGAGGGATTAATCCAGACTTACAAGAGCAGGAGAGCAGGAGCCTCTAGGAAGGAGCTCTCTGGAAAAGTTTTTATGTACTACAGTTGACTTTTGTGGCTGTGAGACTAGCCTTAGTAGCAGATACTGTTGGAGCTTGCTTAACTGGGCATGGAAAGGATGGTAATCTGTATTACAGTACTCTGCATTGGCATGAGGTACATTCATACACATTTGGTTGCTGCAGATCAGCTGATGAAAAGCGACTTCATTGTGGATTTTAGTACCCTGCTAGGTTCTTGTACCTTTTTTTCTGTTAGCACCATTATCCAGTGTGGCAAAAAAATTGCCCTGGAATCTGTGTTTTTTACAGTACAGATCTCAGTTTAATAGAAATTTGCCTTCAACATACATTGAAAATGCTTTTTTTTTAATATTATTTTTCCACTAAAAACTTGTATTACGGAGAAAGATCTGTATAGACATCCAAGTTAATAACATCTTGCTTTCAGAAGATCCAAGTGTGATTTAGATAAAGGTGCACTTTCCCTGCTATGTTTTTGAGGAAAGCTTCCAATGAAAAATTGAGGTGACATTCTGAGAATAGTATTACATTCTGTGAGCAGTAGCTTGAGCTTGCAGAGTGGAACAGCTAGGTAAAGCACACACATGAAATGCAAGCACATTCTCATGGAAAATATGACTTACATTTTTCTACGGTATCTAAGAGCCTTCACAATCAGGATTTCCAGAAAAAGGTCATTCTCTTCAATAACTAAAGTCTGGCAGCATCTTTAATTGATAAGATTTTATAAATCAACTTAGTTACTGTGCTTTGAGTGGTAACTGTATAGATGACAGAGGCAGGACAAACTAAGGAATACCTAAAGTTTTCAATAATGTCAACATACTTCTAGTCTGTTTTCTCCCCTAGAGAAATTAGTGCGCTGCTAAAAGTAGTTAGTAGCGTAGAGTGACCCTTCCATTCCAGCATCTGAGGGCACCACAGTGATTAATTTTATCCTCCCTAGTGCCTTTGAAGTTGAGATAAATGAGTTGTCCAAGGTCATATAAAAGGCTGTGGTTGAACTGGGAACAAAAGTCAGATATTTTGGTGTCTAGACCTCTGCTTTATCTCTGTAATAAACCTTGCTAGTAAGAGGAAACAAGGAAAAAGCTGTTTAGAGGATAGTTGTTATTTTCAGAGAGAGAAAGCCAAGAGAATGAAGAAAGTGATTTCTTCATATGAGGTGTTTTTAAGGCCAGTTGGCATGCCGGTTTTTTGAGTTCCCAATTATTCTGTGCTGTGGCAAGAAAATAGATAAGATTAAAATAGGTTTAAGTTTTAATACTTATTTTAAAAAATATGCTAAATCCTCTCTGTATACTGATGAACTGTTTTTCACTGCAGTTGTCTGGTTCACGACAGTGAAATGACCTATGACTTACTTTGAGAAGAATGGAAGGCATCAGACTGTATCATAAGCAGAAAAAGTTGTGAAAGTTTTTACTAAATTTCTGTAAAGAGACCATTTTTTTGAGAAGTAAGATTTATACTGCTTTTGCTTTTGAATATGACATGAACTCTTGGGCTCTATCACTATCAGTTTGTCTCATTTTTTAGTTTTATGTTTTCCATAATTCCTGTACCAGTGAAAAGTATAAACCAAATCTTTATTTTTTAAGAAAGATTATAAACATAATAAAAATGACTAATAAATCCCCAAACGATTTATCTAACCACACAAATTATAGAACAAAATATTATCCTTTTTATGTTTTCACTTTCCTATTTTTGACAATGCAACTTTAAATTTTTTAGGTCCTTGAAGAACTTCCTAAACATGTTGTTGCAAATGCAGACCCACTGTCAGTGAAGGAAGAGTTGATATGTGAACAATTACAGGAGCTTAACTCCTAAAATTTGATGGGCTCTGGCAATGTTCACTGAGGGTGTTAAGAGAGCTTGCTGATTCCATTGCAAGGCCACTCTCCATAATCTTTGAGAAGCCTTAGAGATAAGGAGACATCCCATAAGACTGGAAGAAGGTTAATGTCATCCCCCATCAACAACAAGGTCTTAAAGGAGGATGAAGGAAATTATAAGCCCATCTGTCTTACTTCAGTCCCTGGGAAAGTTATGGGATGAATCCTCATGGAGGTTATCAAAAGTCAAATCAAGCACATGACTGTGAAAAGCCATCATGGATTCAAGAAGGGCAAATTGTGCATGGCAAACCTGATCGCCTACTATGACAGAGCAACTGCTTCGTTGATGTGAAGTGACCAATGAACATGTCTATTGGATTTCTCCAAGGCTTTCAGTACAGTTTCCCACAGCTTTCTTCTAGAGAAACTGACATGTTGTGGTCTGTGACAAGTGGTCTGTGTAGTGGCTGGGGAGCTGGTTGTGAGACTGCGCCCAGGGGGTCCTTTTCAAACTGGCAATCTGTCACAAGTGGTGTCCCCCAGGGATCGATATTGGGCTGTTCAATATCTTCATAAGTCAACTAGATGATGGAATCAAATATACCCTGATGAAGTTTGCCAATGTACCAAACTGAGCGAGAAGTGGATACTTCAGAAGGGAGAGCCACCCTGCAGGAAGACCTGGATAAGCTGGAAGAGTAGAATAACAAGAACCTCATGAAGTTCAGCAAAGATAAATGTAAGGACTTGTCTCTGAGAAAACATAATCCAAGAATGCAGCACAGGCAGGGATCTACTTGGCTGGAGAATAGCTCTGTGGAAAGGGACCTGGGGGTCCTGGTAAATGACAAGATCTATATGAGTGAACAGTGTCCTGCTGTGTCAAAGAAAGCCAACAGGATGCAGGGTTACATCAACAAGGGCATCACAAGTAGAGGTAAAGAAGTCATTATCCCACTCTGCTTGGTGCTTGTCAGGCCACACCTGGAATACTGTGTTCGCTTTTGGACCCTGACATACGAAAAAGAAGTGGACAGGCTGGAGAGGGTCCAGACTCCAATTACTCCTTCATAAGAAAAGATTTTTCATAACAGTAGATGTTATCAAATAAACTATATTCTCTTACCTGCAAATTATGTCAAATTTATTTTGAATATAAAAAGCATGTGCATCATTGAGCTGAAGCCCAGTTAATCAGGAGACGGCATTAACTTAAATTAAAGATGCAAACCTGCTAACTAGATTCTGTAATCGATATAGGCACACCATAGTAGAGCTACAAAAGAGGTAGTTATATCATTATTTCCTCGGTAAAATTAGAATCTTATTTCTTTGTTTTCTTTTTGTTTGTTGAGATATGTGATTACAGTGTATAGAACATGATTCTGTAATCTTCTATTTAGTCATGAACTTTATATTTTTTAGTAAACTAGGACATAAGATTAGAATTGACTAATAATCCACCTTATTAAATGAAGTATTTACCTTCTAAAAATTCTAGGCAATACAAACTATATTTTGCATGTATTTAATTAAATTCTGAAACAGAATCTGAGTTATCACTATATTCATTAAATAAAATGAAATCTATTAATTCTAAATCAATAGTAAAATCTAAGATACAAAATAGGAATTATTTTGTCTGATTTGTATGTCTGTATAATGATCACTAGCTCTGTGAAGCTTAGGAGTTGTACAACTGTATTACGAACTGAACTGGTTCTCATTTCAAAAACTTTCAGACTTGCAAAAAATCAAATTCTGTGCTGTCTTTTTTATGCTAAAAGAGCTGTGAAAAATTATTATAACTATCTGTCTTAACCCAGGGATTTGCTTTTTCTTCACTCTCCAGACAGAAATATTCACATCAGTCAGAAAAGATGAGCACAAAGATTTAATTGTTTACAATACTTGGTAATTTCTTGACTACTTGACAGCTTTAAACAAATATTGTCACTTGGATTGTCATCTCTCTTCCTCCATCATTTCATCACCAGAAACAATTGAGACTAATTATTGAGCCAGACTTCTCTATTGTCTATCTCTACTTCAACCCTAATTACCCAAATGTGACATTATTTAGACACACTACGCTACATTTCTCTTCCTGTTAAAATGGAGGATAATATCGCACTTCTATGCTCTGTACTACTACCTGAAAGGGGGATGGAGTGAGGAGATGGCTGTTCTCTTCTCCCAACTAACAAGTGATAGGACAAGTGGAAATGGCCTCAAGATGCACCAGGGAGGTTTAGATTGGATATAAGGAAAAATTTCTTCACTGAGAGGATGATCAGGTATTGGAACAGGGAAGTGGTGGAATCATCATCCCTAAAAGTGTTCAAAAATGTGTAGATGAGGACCTTAGTGACATGGTTTAGTGGTGGACTTGACTGTCCTGGGGTGACAGTTGAACCAGATGATCTTAAAGCTCTTTTGCAACCTAGTTGATTCTCTGATTCTGTGAAGCTCATGACAAATGAACATAATGTGCTGAGCTACCTACAGTAAACTGCATCTGCTCAGTCTCTTTTACTCTTCTCTGTGCCAGCATTATCATCCTACACCACAGCTAGGATTGTAAGAATTGACACTACAACATCTGAACCATGTAGAAAATACACATTGATATTGCTTACCTTGGTTTCAATTGAAAATACACATGTATATTAATCATAGTAAAAATGTATGTACCACCATGTAAAGGGAAGCAAGGCCTATTCCTTTCCTTGCAGGAGTAATTGTTTCATAGTCACACTTTACCTAGACAATGGTGGGGTTAAAATTCCTTATTAACTTAACAAATAATATTAAAAGCACAGAAAGCACTTGCATCAATATAAACTGAAGAACACTTCACTGAAAAGGTCTCTTTTTTTTTTTTTCTGAAGTATTTTCCATATATCTTGAGCTCCATCTGCCTGCTAGACAATATGTGTTTGCTCTCCCATAGTGCAGTATTTCCTTCTTTGTTTCTTTTCTGAACATCAGGCATATTGCAAATGAAGCATTTAAATTCAGATTCACATAAAACAATGCTAAATCTGTCTAGGAAATATTATTCTAAGAGAAATTGGTTAGCAATTTAAAGTTTTTAAACAAGGCACTAAGCAGGACTGAAGGCATTGTTTCAAAAGGATGCAAATAAAAAATGTTTCTTGTTTCCAGAATGTTCCTTAGTTTTTTCTTATACTAATTTTGTAACTCATTTCCTACATTGGCTATAAAAGAAATAGAAGACATTAGGTCTTTCTTATGAGAAGAAACAAATTTCCAACTTCAGTCTTTATAAGATTTACTTTAATTTGAGCTATATGGTTCCTGACAAGTACAAACACTTTAACCTAGTGCAAGATCAAAGTTTCCACTGAACACAAGACATTCTGTTTGTGTAGGACCACACCAAAAAGCTGGATATTTCTATGGCTCCAGCACTGTCAGCACTTACCCCTATTTTGCCAGAGTTTACAATGACGACATAGACACCTCAGACACTTGCACAGAATAACCCTAACCACTTATCTTTTACAATCTCACATCCTTTTACTATCAGTAGGATATTATTGAGCCATTTTATTAAATACATTTTAAATATTTTTAATTAGAAATTTTAGGTAATTAGGTTTCACATGGAACTGAAGAATCTTTTAAATTCAGTAGGTCATTCTCTTAGACTTCATTGCCAGACATTCTCATATGGGGCAGCATATGAGAAAGGGGAATGGTATGCGAGAACTGACAAACTTTCCCACTAAGCAGAAGAAAGAAATAAAGAGATTTTGATTACCACTGCAAGTAAAAGGATCTGTGCAAGGACCTGTGCATATCTTACATTTACTATGGGAACAAAAATGGTGGTATTTAGTCTAGCTCTTAAAAAGGTGAAGATGAGCACACTTCTAAGAACAGTAATAAAAATTATTTTCTTCAGCCTTTTATTTCCTCTGTTACTATCTGCAAAACAATTCAGGTGTCTATTCTTCATACAGGAACTAATTCTCATACATGTCAAAAGATGTAAGTTTGTTTTGGTTAAGAAAGAAAAGAGGGACATTTAGAGGGAAGGTACCGCATGACAATGGAAAACATACTACACTGGAAATCAGTCTCAATGAAAGTTGGAAAAGACACCATCACACCTCAGGCAAAGAACTTCTAAAGACACAACACATATCTGAAAATAATTAAAAAAGAGGTCATAGAAGTGATCAAATATAAATTTACTTGGAAGAAAATCTGCTGTTGAGAAATAAAGACCCTTCTTTAGATGGAACTTTTTTTTAGTTTTCATGGTTTTCATCTTTCCCTTCGCTAACTTCAATGCAGAGTGTCCTTTCAAGAGATAATGGGAAGGCAAAGCCCAGCTCCAGGGTCTTAGATTAGCCAGCTCACCACCCTACAGGCATCCCAGCCTGGACGCCTCTATTGTTCTTATCCTGGGGCTGAAAGAAGCCAGTGGAGTGCAGGGTAATGTTTACCCCAATGAAGGGAGCACATGCAGCATGTGCCTCTCTCCAGTGACCCTCATCTGGAACATACTTTATAGATAATTAGATGAGGGGGGACTTCCTCACCTGGAAGGCTATTGTGAAATAGACCTTTGTGAAGAGCCACATGAGCACCAAGACAAGAGCTGCCTTCAGGATTTGCACCACTGACAAACACAGAGAGTGCCTCGCATAGCTTTTCAAATTATTTTCCTCCTCTGAACAATATTACCTCTGTCTTGTCTTCCTCTCTTCTTCCCCTCCACCCCCTGGTACTTCTAGTGCAGGCATTAATGTCCTGCTAAAATAGTGACACCTACTGTTTATACCTCAATTTGGCTGGTTTGAGGCAGCAGATGAGACAGGGTAGGAAATCTTACTATCTCTTAAAATGAAATGAGTAGGGTGATCCCTGTAGCACCTCCATCAGTAGCAGTGAGTAAAGAGGAATGTTAACTTGTCAGAATCCTACTAAGCCATTACAGTATGGCCATGTGCTCTGCAGAGATCTCATACTAAGACATCTTGAGCATTAGAGCTTCTGCCTACTCATCTGTAAAGGAAAAAATACCTACAGTCACCTCTGCCCTGAGAGAATCATTACACGGAAAGTTTCTGTGAGTACCAAGTTACTCAGGTACTCACAGTAAGCCTGCCCACACAAAATAGACAATACAGATGGGATGAAGTTCTGCTGCACCTGCACAGAAAATAAAAACTGAAGTGGGTCTGAACTATCAGTCTGCTAATGCACACAGTGTTTTCTCTTTGCTGCATCAAGCACAAAACCCCTAAATTCCAGGCTGCCCTTTGGGCTCTGGAACACCAGCCTTTACAAACTTGTCTGGAAGTGGAAGCTGCTGACTTGGTGATCAAGCTGGTGGGTGGTACAGTTTTGCTTCAGCATCAAAACCCCACAGAGCAGAAATCGCCAGTGAGTTCTGAGGGTATGAAAATAAACCATGGCTCAGTGCCACCCTGGAGCTCAAAGGCAAAAATGTTTTAATTGCAAGTTAATGGGGCCCTCAGGCTTCCTTTCTCCAGTCAATAGGCGATGGCACATCTCAGTTCAGGTAGCTTGAGCTGGGTAGCAGGAAATACGTGAAATGAGAATACTCTTTGCTTGAAAAAAAAACCCAGACTTGAAGAAGGGTCAATACTTCAGGACATTCCCTCCTGACTGCATCTAATATAGTTTCTCTACATACTCTAATCTGCATGTATGGCTGTCTGGATAGCAGTGTCAAGTGGTTCCTAACATTTCTAGGTGGCAGAATAATTAATGTAGGAGGGACAGAGCATCGTGCAGGCAAATGGCAGAGCAGCTTCTTCATGCGTGGCAAAGGGGAGAAGGGATGACAGAGAAAATGTTGAGGAGCCACTTAATTTCATGGAAAGCATGGGTCAAAGCCATTGAATCTGGCGCTGTGCACAAACTGCATGTTCAGCTTATTTAAACACATGACATTTTTACTATTGTCCTCAGTCTCTTTCTTATTGTTTTACAATTAGTTGTTTTCCGGTCTTTACTTAAACTGTAAGCTGCTTAGGGCACCATCATGACTACTCCTTTTTATACAATGCTTGTCACACGGACTTTGAGGTATTGCCAAAAGTGGAGAGAAAAAAAGAAAAGAAACAGAAGACATTAAGCTATTGCAAAAGTAAGCTCTGACTTAGAAGTCTATTCTTCTAGACTATATAAACTTTGGGTATTTGGCTCTGGAAAAGTAAAAGCAGAGGAACTAGTGGAAAAGCAATCAGTAGCCAAAAAAGTATAACAATGTATACATATGCCCAGGGAAATGGAAATACAAGCAGGCAATACAATATTCAATATTCAACAATACAATAGTCAAATTAGAGAGCCCAGCCTTGGATCAGGAGGGTAGTACAAGGTATGCAGGTGTCATAAAAGGAAGACAAATAATTATTATTCTTTAATATAAACCAAAAATAAACAGTCCCTACAACTCTGTTGCCCTGGATTCTGCCAGTGAACAGGTTGTTCTAGAGTTTCAGGAACAATTTCTGCCCTTCAGAGCATCTTGAAGCTAGGGTATGGAACCTAGATCACAAACAGACCTTCACTTCCTGGAGGATACCAATATCTGAAATCAACAAAAATTACACAGATGAGATCAGGATAAACCCATGTAATTTCCTATATTTTTGCTAGGCTTTCTCCACAGTAGTGTCATTCCACTATCATCTGCCCTCAAGTAGTGCTAATAAGAAGGCATCTTGTAGCACAAAAATCAGCTTCACCATTTTTTTCCTTGACAGATTTTATTGAACTGTTTGAATTTATGTCATGGTAAAACAGACGAAAAAACCACAACTTTTATCTAGCTTAACATTCAATGCAGACAAGGCTTTAATTTACTCAATCAAATTAATCTTAAATTCTTATCACCTGGATGATTTTTTCCTTCAGTTCCACAAACCTTGGTTCCACTCCAACCAGGATCATATTGTGTTCTGTACTGTGACCTCTGCAAAGTCAGTAATTTTATCTTTTTTGCTGGTCTTGCAGGAAAGCCACACAAGGATACCTGAAAAAAAACCAAACCTGGTGTTGTCAGTAAGCTCACATGAAAGACCAAAAGATGAAATTATATCTTTTGCTCTGGGGGGTGGGGAGGGGCAGGGAGTGGAAGGTCCCAACTAGGTCCCAGCTAAGCCATTGGCACTGAAGGATTAGAATGTTATGCAATATAATTTTCCTTAAGCCTTTCAGCTAAAGAAAAAGAATACCTTAAAACAAACAAACTAAAAAAAAAACCAACCCAAAAAAACCCCAAAAGCCCAAACAAAAAAAAACCCAAATAATAATTTTAAAAACAAAACAAAAAAAAAAAACCAAACAAAAAAAACCCAAACAAAAACAAAAAGGCAGAAAAAGAGCACCTCAAAATTTAACATCCACAAGTCTCAACACAGGCAGCTGTATGTGAACATTTTATACGTCTTAACGTTTTTGATTTGTTTTGGAATATGTTACTACCCTTTCTGCAGTGGTGACCTCATCACTTATCCTTAGCAACTGTTGCTGCACTGGCCAATGAACAGCACAGTGATTGCAGGGTGAATCAAAGCATTTGACTAAGAGAGAAGAGAAAGATGACATGCTCCAGAAAAGTTTTTTCCTGGATCAGGAATGGATAGTTATGGCAAACAGATGGAGGGAATCAAATCCAAAACACAGTGTGTGACCTATCTCAGATAGAGTCTCCTTCTTGCATTTCGTTTTGGCAAAGCTCGGGTACCTCTGATGCCAGCAAAATGTTCTTGAGCTGAGGATCTTGTCAGCAGGCTCCAAGCTGCAGTTGTCCCCCTATCAGAACTTAGTGGACAGCATAGTCCAGCAGTAAATATTGACTTGAAACTTATGCAAAAAGTAACATAACAGAAAAACAAAACAAGACTATTTTTCCAAAGTCAAGGGAACCCATTTTTGCCTTCCAGATATGTGACAGACTTGGTTTCACATTGGCCAGACCAGGCAGCTGTCTCAAGGCTCTTAAAATCTACAGATGGGAGAGAAAATGAACTCTCAATAGGGCTGGGCCCCATTGTTAATCTCCCTAAATCAAAGGGTGGAAACGGGACTGTCTTTCTGTGTTTGACAGAAGTGTGACAGCATCCCAAGTGAAAAATGGAGAGACTCAGTGCCCCACAGGGATTTGGTAACAGAGGCATGTGTCAGAAAGGCAGGAACCAAGACTACCAGCACAGCAGCTGGTATCTGAAAGACCCAGCTTATGAGAAGCCTTTGTTTATTTAATACCTTTTCTCTAGAAAGAAATCATCACCCTTTAACACACTGCTAAAATTGAAACCACAAAAACTGGAGAAGAAAACAGGATGGGAAAGGAGGCCACAAAATAGCAAAATCTCAGACGGAAGTCATCCTGTGTGGCCTGTCTTTTGTGTGAGTCAGGAAAAGAAACCGTCACACAGAAAAATGTCATTGATATTGATAGTTGTGAGGAGAGTAATACAAAACATTCAGTGAAGACAGCTGAAATTTACAGTTTTGAGTGTGCTAGAAACCATCACCCTTTTTGATCTGCATCCTTACTCCTTGTGCAAGTATCCCCCAACCTGTTTCAGCAAAAGCAGTCTGGACTGCCTTGAACAGACTGAGAAGAAGCTCGCTGCCAGCTCACCGCTTTTTGAATGAAATGGTTTGGGGCATGATTGCACTAGCCGCTATGCTAACAGCCCAGGGAGGACTGCAACCTTTGAGGAGAAGTGATAACAAGGAGTTTAAATAAGGAAACTTCTTCAGCAAGGATATGTACTGACTCACAGAACTTATGCCTGCAACGAGAACCAATAACTTTTTCCTTTCCAGACCCCTACTCTTGCACAGCTGTTTTGCTTTTCTTTGTGGCTGTTCCTACCTTTGTTGAACCTGAATGCTTGTCTGCCTCGGACATATAGCAAGGGTGTGAAGAATTTGTTTGTTTGTTTCTTTCTTTGCTCTGAAAGTAGCACTTATCTCTAAATAAATCGTGTCTGTCTGTGGCATTTACAGCTTTCTGTCATCTCCAGCCAGAGACCCCTCCTCACCCAGAGGCTTGTAGCTGAAGTTGCAGTATCTTCTCTCTGGCTTAGTTCTGGTTTTGTACAGTGTTTATCTCATGTCAAATGTATTTAAAGCCACCAAAATAGGAAGCAAACCCTATCTCTCCTTGAGTACTATACTAGCACACCTGCCTTGAAAACGAATGAGTCCCTGTTTGCCATGGTGGGCTGTACCAGATAAAGACCCCAGAATTTGGGTGGGGATTATTTAAAGATGTGCCTGCTTTAAGTTCAAAACCCTTCTCCAGGCTGAGGAGGCAAGTGCTGCCAAACTATTGTGGTCACTCATCTTCTGCCACAGCAAGCTGTGGTTGAGCTGTCACTAAAATGGGGAGCTACATAAAGTGCCCATTTCTGAATCACCGAAGAGCTTTGTCTGGCTTTCTCCTGCTTCTTCATTCAAGGTACTCCTGAGCCTGTGAAGAAGCCTTGCATTAGTCATGGTTTCAGTTTATTTTAGATTATTCTTTGTGACTTCTGCCTGATTCCTGTCCTTTCAGGAGACAGGTGGTGCTTGAAAATGGGGTGGTCTCACTCATTCTCAGAGACTTGGACAATAAGGTCCTCCTAAATCCTCCTTTAGTCACTGTAAATTGATATAAGTTTTCTGTGTTTAGGTCTGTTTCTGACTGTCTTTTTATGTAGAGGGAACAATGGGATTCAGATGTGGTAGAAGGCCCGCAGGGTCTACTGTCTTACAAATAATTCTTTAGTACGACATGCTTGGAGTGTGAAAACCATAGTATAAAGTCCTAACAGCTGCATTGCTTTGCTGTTCTGGCAAATGAAACTCAATTACAAACACAGAAAATGTATGTATGCGCACCTGAAGCAAAATCGTCTCCCAGAATAAGAGGCATTTAGTGGAAACTGCTGTGTGGTGTGTGCCAAGTAGCTGTCCTGAGTGAGCATAGTGAACTGCTTTTCCCACATACCTCCCTTGGGCAACAAAAGAGTCTGGTGCCAGGATTTTTGCTAGCTTGGCATTACACAAAAGGCCTGTGGGGTGGGTACAATGGAATTTAGGCTGGGCAGGGAGGCAGGACACAGCAGCACGAGTCTCCAACAAACAGTAGCAACAGCAGGATCAAAACAGCAGGCAGAAAGTATATGCACAATTACCAAAGCAAAATATCTGGAGCGACAAGGACGTTGCACACTCCGCCATGTCCCAAAGCAGGATCCCACTGTTAATGTAACCAGTACCGAATCAGTCATGTATTTCCCACAGTGCAATGCATATTATCCAAAAAGGAAGGTGAAATGCAGAGGGATAGCCTAAGGCAAAAAATTCCATTCAGTTCCTCCAGGTTAACAAGGCATTAAACCAGCCAATGTCTAGACTTCACCAAGTAACAGAGTCACAGGCACAGAAGCCACCAGGCAGAAATTCAGGACAGTTGACAGTAACAGAATCCGGTACAGAAGAAAGAAGGGAAATATACACAGGCACATTTGAATTATAAGAGTCAAATGAGAAACACAGGAGAAAAAAGTCATTTAATTTGTACAGAAGCCTGTCAACTTAGTCCTCACCTTCAGATAGAAGGAAGAGGGGATAAAAATGGTGTCTGCTCTCTCTCTTGGTTGAATAGTACATAAGGGTTAGTTGACAAACAGCTAATTTGTTTTGGGAAACTTTCAGGAAGAAAAAACAATGTACTGAAAAATGTACACTTAAAAATATGAAATTCTTTATTTCCCAGTGATCATGAAAAAAAGCATTTTCAGTTTTAAAGCTTCTGAACAATACCTGTTCTGTTTGAGGTCTGACTTTTGCCCATTTTTTCATATTGTCATTGAGGAGAGAGGGAGAGAGGAGGATTGCAATTAAAATTTGGCAAGTAAAATTTGACATTTAGTTTTTGCAAAACTGAATAATTTTGTTGGAAAAGAACTGAAGATGGAGGATATACTGCGCTAGAGGGGATAGCCCTGGTCAGTAATGTTGACCGCAGCTCCAGCACCAAATCAGGTGCATCTTCATATAGTCATCAGGATTTATTTTAAACTATTTTACCAATCCTAGCACACCCAGGTAATGACGTGCAGAACTGACTGCATCCTTGGCGATTTAGACTGTGCTGCCATTCAACATTACTACACAAGAAAACAAAAAAGGACTAAGAAAATTTGTCTCAGTTTTGTAACTAACCAAAATATTTTGCTAAAATCCTTTCTACAGGGTGATTCTTTGGGCCAGGGTTTTGTGCTGCAGAGAAAAAGAAAAGATTTTATGTAGCTGATAACTTTCCATATTTAGCATAGCTTCTAGAGTTTGACCTTTCCTTAATGCCTTCACGGGACATTTTCTTGTTCCTGAACTTAGAAAGCAGCTAAAAACCCAACCTGAATACATGGACCTGTCTATACTGTGTAGATGACCAATAATTAGTCCTCAAGTACTACATGGAAACTTGAATAGGGAATTGAATGATATTTAACTTTGGGGAGGCCTTGCAAATAAAAGGGCCTTCACTGTATAGGAAAAATAACACATGCAGCTGTTTAAAAACATTTCCCACTTCTCACAGTAGAGTGGTTCTGGTCTGCCAGCATGGTACTTCCCAGCTTAACAAGTGATAGACATAAAATATCTTTCAGTCGACTCATAGAAGAATATTGTCGAGACCACGTATTCAATTTGGCTTTAGGTATCTAGAGAGGAGATTTCTAAACCCACTAATGTCACTATTAAGAAAGAATCTTTGGAAGGAAATGGAAGGCAAGTTTTACAATCTTTTTTCATATAGGATCATAGAATCATAGAATAGTTAGGGTTAGAAAGGACATTAAGATCATCTAGCTCCAACCACACTGCCATGGGCAGGGGCACATTCCGCTAAACCAGGTCCAACCTCGCACATATCCTATGTTTATGATTCCTAAATGTTATTCTCTCATTACAATTGTAGAGAACAGGACCTTAAGCAAAACAGCCATGACTTTCCACAATCTAATGTGGCTCATGAAGAGATAAAATGCCCATGTATAAAACAATGTGGAAACTCCTGACATTAATCAGTCTGTGAATACCAGTTTCTGATTACAGAAGAACAAACAAAAGTCAGTGTATCAATGTTCATTCACTTGTGTTTTAACATTTGACCCTAGTGTGAAACTATCTCTTAGCAGGTCTGGTGCAAAAGCAAACATCATAGATTTGTCAGCAGCGTGGTGCAATGCTCTGTTGCTGAGACATGACAGCCTGCCAGTCATTCTTTCTTCTGTAAGCTTAACAGGCATAACAGCAGAGTAACAGTTTTGCTGGTATGAACTAATAAGCAACTCCTTGAGGCCTACCTGGCACTTGCTTCCTAAAATGGCCCTTAACGATCATCTTGTCAAATACATTTTCAAGTGCTTCACTGCCTTACAGCAAAAAAGGGCTAAGAAAATACAAATGAGTAACCAAAGTAGCCAGAAGTGTCTTGGGAGTTGGGGGATTGGGGGTGGGTAGGGGGTGGGGTTTTTTTGTTGTTTTGTTTTTTTTTTCTATAGAATATTAAGGAAAAAAAATGGTTTATTAACAGCTCTGTGATATTCCAGATGTCAGCAATTAATTCTCAAAAATCTGCTGGAATATTAAAACCTCTTTCTGATTTTGCATTGGGGTCAGCACTAAACTTGTTCCTACAGTCTTGAACAACAAGTGAAAAAAGCTCTTACTCAGATCTGATCCGCTGTGTGACTCATCTAATCTTGCCGTTTTCCCAGCAGCTGGAAATAAAAGTGAAGCAAAGGCTCATTCTTCAAGAGAGAAACTCAGCACACTGTTTTGTGCAGGCAGATGGCTGGTTCTTTCTAATGATTTTTGTGCTGATGCTGTGCTTAGGTTTATGAGCACAAGCCTGGAGCTCAGGGTGGGTGGGAGAAGGGGAGAGGAGCTGCTCCCGCTCACAGAGTAAACAGAGGGTAAGCAGAGGCTTGACCACTTTGCCTCTCAGCTGGAGCCAGGCTGATTGCTGAAACCATTAGGGTAGCAGCCCTGGCAGCAGGCAGTTCTTCATTCTCCAGGCCACCATAAAACAGGAGCTCCTTTTTTCCACAAGAAGAAAAGGCCAGTGTCTCTAAAGCAAGCACTTTACCACATGGTCCTTTTGGTAGAGAGAGAAAGAGAAAGCCTGACGGTGTACCTCAGAAGGAGGGGGCAGGGGAAGAGAAGAGAAAAACTGCTCTTTTCCAGTGCTCGTGTACAGCCTTCATACTTGTACAGAAGAAAATACAGGCAACGCAAGCACATCAGGCAAATGTCTGTAATTGTTATATAGCTGCTTTTCTAAGTTCTTTGTCACCATTTTCCTGCAGAGCCATGACACCAAACCAGTTTAAAGACTCCACAGCATTGTGATGCTATCTTTTCCACTTCCAGAGCTCAAGGTATTTAATACAGAAAAAGTATTTTCAGAATAAGGTGGGATGTGTGTCTCCGCTATGAAGCACATTGGCAGCCACAGCCTCCACCACAGCCTCCACCACAGCCTCCAGACTTAGCTGTAACGCATTTGTTAATATGCTGCTAATGATGAACACTAACTCTAGTTTACCTAAGGGAAAGTGAGTTAAGAAAAGCTGGCATGGTAAGTCTAAAGATAGAAATGAACACTGCCATGGTATCTCAACGTTTATTTGTGAATCTTGCTCTGGTGGATCATCATTCGCTGTATGAGGCTTTACTGAAAACACGTATGTACATCAAGGTATCTGAACAGAATAACCTATTATGTACTACCATTTTGCAATGATTATAACCGTTATTTACTCAGTTGGATTACTCCAATTCTTTTTTTTTTTTTATTTTTATACTTTTTCTGTGTAACTGGTAGACTAAAAAAAGGACACAGGATGTTTCTAAGCACATAGATGTTTCAGGATAACTCTGAAGAACTAGAATCCTTTATTTTCAAACTTCTGATGTTTTAAAAGTATTTTATTCTTTAAAAACTCTCCATCTACAATGTGCAATGTGCTCTGTTTCCAGCGCAAGTGTTGTAATGTTGCTGTGATTCTCAACCATATATCTGGCTGACATAGCTGGAAATAATGATATTGTAGCAGCAAACCACTTGATTATTAAGTATCTGCCTATGATTTCTGCCACACCCTTCAATCTTGCAAACTCTGCATATGAAATCTTTAATACTTTCTTGCTGATTTCACAAAACTATCATTTATTTTTATTTCTTTTTTAAATCTAGACCAACACCTTGCTACATGCTCACAAGCAGACTTAAATCAGCTTTAATCATGTAACATGGGAACTGTACATGCCGCTGCTTGAAGTTTTAGCTCCATTGCTTTAAGGAAGGAGAAACCCTGCACCTCAATAAATGATCATATCTCAAAAAGCCAAGTGACCATAAAGCAAGATGGGGAGATCTGAGCTTCAGATCTGCCTCCACAAGTTGTGTTTTACACTCTCATGTTGAACACAGAGCCGATGGACAGAGAAGTCAGCTACAAATACCTTTTCTGTGTCATTATACAATGAGTTGATGAGATTTGCTGGAAATTTAGACCCCAGCTGCCCTCAGATTGCAACAGTCACAGAACTAAATCATATGTCCCCCAGCTAGGCAACATGCGCATATGGAATTTGTATCAGAAAATGCTCCCACTATTAGCATAGCTATAGCCAGAACAGATGGTGGGGATGCAGAGAACAGTCCAGCAACTGAGGAAACACCTTTCCCACTCGTCATTCATAGTTTTAATTGCCAAAAGTACTTGCCTCCTTTCTGGCAGTTTAATTCTTATATCCCAAGGTGCTTTGAAAAACCCAGTTTTCCTATCTGTAATGAAGGCATGGCAAGGGGAAGTGATTTCTCAAAGTTCACCCATAGGATTTATAGTAGAAATGGAAACCTGCTTTGGGTCTCCCAAATAAATGATGAGCCCTTTCACTGCTAGTCCAAACTCTCACAGTATTTAACCACCTCAATCACATATGGTATGGTTCTCTGCTGCAGACACAACTTAAAATATACACCAAAAGAAGAGTTTGCAAAAAACTTATCTGAAAGAAACATTTTAAAATTGATATTTTCCTTCATACTCTTTGAAGAACTGTGTTTAGCAATTTTGCAGTGCAGCCAGACAGGAATTCAAGTTGAAACAGCCAAAGCAGAGACATTTGGAGAAAGATGTTTTCATCGGCATTTTGTACAGGTTTTGTTAGATGTCATCTCCTTCCTACTGGTTGACTACTTACTCTAACCCCTCCTACACACGTCCAATTTCTTTATTCTCAACTCTCACCAGCAGACTCTAAAATAAAATTACTGCTCATGTTGTGCTCGCGTGTAGTATTTCTTCTCCTTGCCTTCTGTCCCTTTTATTTAGATAATAATCTTTTCAAGACAGAGGCTGTCTGGTTTTCTGTGTTTGTAAATAATGTGACATATGATACTCAAGCTGAAGATGGGCCCTCAGGCACTGACAGATGGACTTTGGCACTTCTTGATTAAGTGATTAGTGCATCTACCTCACATTTCTGCCAGAGGTCACTGTCATCCTGGCACAAGGGGAGATCTCACTTCACTGCTCAGGGTATTGACATGAACAGCTTGCAACTGTCTGTGCAAGTTTCTGTGCCAAGCTGTGAATTGCAACAATTGAAGAAAAACAATCAAACTGCTTAGCCACTCATATCTTGCAAATTATTTTTCTCGACTGCCGATCTCATTTTCCAGAATAAAAAGATTGTTTCAGTACCAGTATGTTTAACAGTTCAGAAGAATAATTTACACAGAATTAATTGTACTGTTCCTCAGCAAACAGTTTTCATCCTTTTGTTGTGTCAATTTGAAGGAAGGTGTAGGAACAGTAGAAATTTTTCTGTAGCTACAATAATGCCTGTGTTGTAACCCTATTTCTACCATCTCAGAGACCAGAATAATTTAGTAAGTCACAAATGTTTAGAGGGATTTGTTCAGTGGCCTGAAGCACAATGAGGCAAATTCAACTCCTGTTGAGTTTGAGAGCTGAATTTCTAATTACCCCTATGATGTGAACTCCTCTTAATCCAAAATACAACTTTCCACTTTTACTGCATAAGTAGATATCACCATTATTTAGATTCTCATAGGGTTTAACAGTTAAATATTTTGCAGCAGATCAAAAATAGGACTTGGGACACTTTTTGTGGTTTTTTGGTCTCTCTTCCTGGTTGCCACAAGTATTGCCACAGCCCCTATACCCAGCACACCTCACTGAAACTAGGGCTGCTGGGCATGCCTCTCACCCATGCGACTATGCTGTCCCAGGAACTGGGCAAGAGAAAGGCAGCCCTGCAGGCAACTGTTCTCATTTGCATATAGTTTCCAAGGTTTCTATCTCTACATCCTCCACACTAAATTGCCCAGTCCAAGAAGAGGAGGTGTTACTAGCTATGGGGGCAAAAAGGCTACTCAGAGCGCAAGTGGGAGGGAAGGGCCACTGCCTGAGCAAGGGCTGGTCATGAAGAGAAACCCAGAGGGGAGTTTAGACCACCAAGAGCTGTTGCTTATTCCTCACAGAAGCCCATTGTGAAAAAAAGGAAGTGAGGTACAGAAAATGAGATAGTTTGGGACCCAACCAGCCCAAAAGGATAAATAACATCCTTGTTTCTAATTTCTTTCATTCACAAAGGTGTGTTAGCCAGACAGAGTTGCACTGCTCACATATGAGTAAAAGGAAATTAGTAGGGAAGTCCTGTGGCAGCAATTAGCAAACAAAAGAAGCTAGGAGGACAAAAAATTCTAACCCCACACTCTTTCTGATTTTCAAACATTTTTCTTTCTACAGCACTGATTTCTATTCTTCCTACTGGGTTTAGCAAGAATTATCCTCTCTTCCTACTTGCTCCCTCCCCTTACCAAGTAACACCTTACCAGCTTCTAGTAAGCTACAAGGGTGATTCACACTCAAACAGTGCATTTGTGTCTTATTAGGCTACTTTTATCCACCAGCAGTATTTGCTGTCTGTACTGCCCAATTTACCTCTCAGTTCAAGTCTAAAAACATCTTCAGGTCTGCATCTTGTATAGTCCTCCTCTCCTCCTGAAGCGAGAAAAGGTTTATAATTTTCCTTGAGTATCAGTGGTTAGGTTCAGCTTTTGGGCTACAAGCTGAACAGACTTTATTTTGCTGTCAGAATGGACTGATACAGAAAATCAGTCTTAAACACTTTTTACTTTCTGGTTTTGTTATGGTTCAGAATATCCCTCTATAAATAATTCACTCTGCCAATGTGTAAGGGCATGGATCAATACACATTTCCAAGATGATTTGAGAACACATTTATCACTGAAAATACAGGAGGGTAGACTTATCCATTCCATATTTTTTTTTGGTCTGAAAAAAAAAGGTTTCATTTTATCAACCTAGAACTTTCTGTTTGCCTAATCTTTCTTTCTCTCTCAACATTTCCCAATCCACATTCCTCTGAAAGTAGAAAGGGCCCTAAGCAGTGATATGCTCGAAGTTTACCTGGCAAGGAAAGAGCTCTTGGACTGAAATGTGCATTCACAGATAAGGTGGGAAATGAACATTTTCATGCATTACGAAATTTACAATTTTTACTACAGGACAGCTAGACTGAATTATTCCAAACATTGGCTGAACACTAGCTTCTGATTGCTCTTAGATACAGCAAAAAATATGTCATGTTTTGGAGTTGCTTTCTATGTGCTTTACGTCAGTGAAATCTTCCTCAATAAAAGAGTGCGCAAAAGCGTCCTCCTTCTGCAACAAAGTACAAGTACATAAAAAAATAAATATGGCAACTTTTAATCATTTGCAACTGGCTTATAGTTCATCAAACATTCTAAAATCTGAATACTTATAAAAAAAAGTTGAACATATCTCAAGCTTACTAAAGTATTCCATCTTTACATTGCTTCGCGAAAGCCTACTTAATACCTCTTCTGTCAGGCTCTAGGTTATCTTCCATTTATAGTTTCATCCTATCTTGGCAGACCCTTCCTGTCTCACTTTTTGGCTCAGGATGCTCCACTCCCTTTTGTTTTAGTAGTAGGAAGTTCACAGTTCCAACAGGAAGACCCCACCTTCCCAAGACAAATCAGATGTTATTGTATGACTCATTTTTCATGGATAACCTTGATCATATGACATATACTTGATAAAAGGGGAAAAAAAAAAGAAAAAAGAAAAAAACCCACAAGGTATTTAGTTGAATATTTAACTGAGTTTTGGGGATTTCTCTTTCTTTCCCTTGAATTTTACATATCTGTACCACATCTTCTCTTTTGTTCAATACATAAGTAGCTTCCATTTCTCGCTATATAATAAAAAAAAATTTAATCTGCTTTCTCAGTCTTTATATATCTGTATTTGAAGGTAATTTCAATTTTTCATGTACCTAATAGTCAGTACAGCATGATATTGCTGGCTTAAAATCAGTAGATGTATGGAACTTCAGTCAGTTACCTACATATAGACATATAGAGCCTATCGGGAGGCTACAGGTTACAGAAGCTATTTCATCTTTTCTGGAGTAACATTTGAAGGCCAGGAGGACTGTAATAGAGTATTTCAAAAAAGATATGCAATGCTTATCTCTAGGCAACTAAGTTAAACCTACTGTGTTAATTAATACGCAAACAATGTGAACTGCAACCTTGTTCAGATATGGTAAGCCCTGTGTTAAAATTTTATGCCATTTCTGTGTTCTGAGACTATAAACATTTATTGTGTTTCCTCTTCTGTTAAAGAATTCACCTAGCAACACAAATTACCTTGATATATTTAAAAGTGTTTGAGTTATATGGAAGAAAATAGAAACTCCAGAAGAGTTGCATGTAATTTGGGAGCCTAAGTCTTGCTATGATTGCATGTTGCTAGATATTCAAGAGATGATGCAGGCTTTTGAGTCTAAATTATTGCAGTAGAAGGAGGAAATATTTGACAGCTCTCTGTAGCTTTCACTGTGATACCCCTATCATAAGATGAACAGAGATCTTCAGGGATCAAATGTAGAGCAAAACTGTATGTGAGTTAAAAAAAAAAAAAGAAAAAAAGAAAAGAGAAGAGCAGAAGTGGTTTTATGCTGACTTCTGGTAGACTTACCATAATTTTAGAGTTTTAATGGTAGAAGTGGATTATGGCTAAGATCAGGTCACGTCTGCTGCAGCATAAATTCTATTAATTGCATTAAAAAAATAAATGGCTTGAGATTATAAATTTTACTTGTGTTCATCAAGGAAAACATGAATTGGGATGGAAGTCAAAGAAGGCCACTTGTTATCTCAAGGATCCTTCCTTGGCAGCAGTGGGATTCACCCCCACTCCTCCATGCACCACAGAAGACTCATGCCAGCTTTTTAGATGGCTCAGCCACGCTTCCACTTTCTTTGGCTCATCTTCTCAGTGGGACTACTTGTCCTTCCAGGGAAATTCCAGGTTCAGCCGCTGAAGCAGAAGGCTGTCTCCCAAAAAGGCATGAAGCTCAGGCTTGTCGGACTCACTTGAAACAGAGGCAGGCTCTGTGCCTGGGCTTTCACAGGTTATTCAGCTTCTGAATATGTAGAGGGCCTCTTCAGCGGTTGCCTTGATGGTGAGGAGTTCCTTGGCTGTGGTGAACTGGGATTACAGCTCAGAGAAATACATGGTCTATTGCCCTGGGCTATTCAGTGATTAAACGTACTTTTTCTGCTCTATTTGAGGAGCTGGAGATTATTTACATGTCCTGTTTCAGTTGCCAGACAGTGGCAAAGGAGAGGCACGGAGATTTTTTGTCAGGAACCACTTGTCTGTTTTCCTCTCCTGCAGTACCCACTGAAGCAATAAAGAAGGGCAGAGATGCAAGGCAGAGGTGCAGGAGGAGGAGGAGGAAACCCCTCTACGTGTTCTCTGCATGGCAGGGAAGGCAGAAACATTTGTTTGGCCAAGTCACATGTGTAAATCTTCATTTGTCAACACTGCATTTTCCAGTATATCCTTGCCAAGGATGAGAGAAAGAGAAGAGACAGATAGCCTTCTGAAGCTTCCTTTCCCATAATTGTCTAGATTGAAGTGTGGGGAAAAGGGGGAAAAGGGATGGGAAAACATGGAAAGAAACTAGCTGTTGCATGGCCATGGGGTCTGGCGTGGTCAAGGATGTGTTTTTCCACTAGAA